>VZTO01017877.1:0-11067 GCA_013400615.1 Syrrhaptes paradoxus
GTGTTGCTGGTGGTCTCGGGGCGGTGCGTGAGGGGCTTTGGGAAGGGGGTGCAGGGGAATTAGAAGGGGGTCGACTGAGTGTCCTTGTTGAAGGGTTGGTCACAGTGTCCCCCTGTCCCAGGGCCACACCGAGGGGTTCTGCACACGCTTGCTTCTCCTCCAGCACTGCTTTCCATCGCTCGTCACCCTTTTGTGCCCCTTCTTCTCCCCCCTGATACACCACAGGCCCCTTGGGGCGATAACACAATTCTCATGTCTGCTGTCCTTAGCCCGCGAGCTCCTCCGACAGCGACGTTCCTGAGAACGACCCGATGGGGGGAAGCGATGCAGGTGACGATGACGAAGATGCCGCCATGGCTGCTGTCGCCGCAGAGAAAATGGAAAGCGACGAGGACTCGGATCGAGGCAGCGACCACAGCGGGCTCAAGCGGAAATCACTGGCAATGAAAGTGAGTGTGGGCTGGAGCGGTTCCGCGCAGTGGGGACGGGAGGGTGTCCGGGTCGGGAGGACGCTGATGCAGGCGTTGGGTCTGCCACTGAGCTTTCATCCACCACGCAGGCTGCCAAATCCACCGTGGCTGGAGCAGGTGAAGAAACCAACTCCCTCTGGATTCTCCAGTGGGAACTGGGGGGGTTCAGGGCATGTCTGGGGGTCTTGCAGCTCTCAGGTTGTCTTTGAGGTGGTGGGATGGCCAAGTCCTGGAGAAGCCAGAGCTGCAGATCTCTTCTGATTGCACGTGGCGGCTCTTGCAGGGCCGGTCGGGAGGATTTGGGCAAAGCCCCTTCCCCTCGAGCGCTGGTGTTCAGTTGTGGTGGAGGGGAGTGGGCTTCTCTCACGTTGTCGCTTCTCGGATATCAGATGCCGGTGGCAAAACGGCCTCGGAAATCCTCCAGTGACCTGGATCAGGGCAGCCCGTCCCTGACAGAGGAGGAGAACTCGGAAACGTCTTCTGAGTCAGAAAAAAACAGCGATCAGGTGAGAGGGGTTCAGGGTACGCTTGTCTGGAGGCTGGCAGGGTGATGGGGAAGCGGCTGGAGGAAGAACTGAGGGGCAGCGGCTTGGGGGAACCTGACAGGCTTCTGAAACCATTGTGAGACCGTTCCCCATCTCTTCATCTCTGTGTTTTCCTCCAGGACTTCACTCCCGAGAAGAAGCCAGTGGCCAGGGCTCCCCGGAGGATGCCGGCAGGGGGGAGGAAGAAGAAGGTAAAAGACCCCGAGTCTGCAGTGCAGTGGGAGGGGTCTGTGCTGCCTGGAGGGGGGCCGGGAGGATCCAGGGCTCTGCCAGGGGCTGGGTGGAGGTTCAGCACCTTGCTGATACCTCGGGGACCCGGTTGTGGCCCCTGCTGCTGTGTTTTGGGGCACACTGCCACCCCCCCGACTCTGTGCCTGCAGAAGGTGGAATCTGCCTCCGACTCAGACTCCAAAGTGGATTCGGATTCGGAAATGGGGAACGCGACTGTCAACATGACCAAGTCGGACTCCAACTCCGATTCGGACTCGGATGTGTCTGTGAAGAAGGCTCCGCGGGGCAGGAAGCCAGGTAACACCGAGGAACCTGCTTCTGCCACCGCTGGCTTCCTCAGGGGGCTGGAGAGCATCTGAGGGTGGGGGTTCCTGAGCTTTTGGGGTCCCCTTCTCTTGTGGACACCTTTTGCTCAAGCCCCCGGCCCCGATCTGGGGCTGTTTTATCAGAGGAACACCCAGGGCTCCTGCTGACCGTCTCCCTGTTGTCTTGCAGCTGAGAAACCCCCTCCCAAGCCTCGCGGCAGGAAACCGAAGCCCGAGCGTGTCCCCACCAGCTCCAGCAGTGACAGGTGAGATCGGCTGGGACACTGTCACCCTCAGGGCAGGGCTGGAGGGTCACCTGCCACCCCCTCAGCACAAGGGGTCCCAACACGTTCCGTCCTTTGCAGTGACAGCGACAGCGACGTGGATCGCATCAGCGAGTGGAAGAGGCGAGACGAAGAACGACGGCGGGAGCTGGAGGAGAAGAGGAAGAGAGAGCAGGAGGAAGAGATCCGGAGACTCCGGGAGCAGGAGAAGGAGGAGAAAGAGAAGAGGAAGGAGAAAGCGGAGAAGGGCGAGGAGGCGCACTCGGACTCGGATAGCAGTGCAGAGGATGAAGTGGCCAAAAAGGGCCGGAAAGGTCGAGCCAAGGCGCCGTCCTCCTCAGACTCCGAAATGGAGATGGAGAAAGAGGTGAGTACAGAGCCATGGGGACCTGGGGACAGCCAGGCAGCCCGTCCTCTCCCTGCCAGGTCAGTGGGGACCTCCAGGAGTGGTAGGGACCTGTTTTGGGTCTTGCATTACGCTGAGGTTGCCCATGCAGCAGATCCACACCTTGTCCTTGGAGCTCTTCCCCTGGCTGGGGGTCTCGCGTCTCTGATGCTTTCCCTCCTGCCAAAATCATGGAATTTCCTCCGCTGCCCTCTCTGGAGCCGGGGGGAGCGTCAGCCGGATTTGGCTGAAGCACAGGGAAGGGGAGGGGGCTCTGAGGAGCCGCACTGCCCGTGGTCAGCGGCCACATCGCCCTCTTCGCCTGGGGGGTTCCTCCCTGTAGAGGGGGAGCCGGGAAAACAGCCCCAAGATTTTTGAGGGAAGGACGCGTGGGTCTGCCAGTGGGGTACCGCGGGCTGGGTGGGTGCTGGAGCTACCAGGATATTTTCTTTTTTGCTGCACCCCGAGGCCTGTTTTGTCCCCTGTGGGGATCCCCTGCACCTAAACCCACCCGCAGCAGCGGTGTGATGGGTGCTGGATCGCACCCAGCCGGGGCCACCGTCTCCCTCCCACAGCGGGGAGGGCTCTGCCGCTCTCGCCCGCATTGTTCTCTCCTCCAAGGTAAAGAAGCCGGCGAAGAAGCAGCCCTCGGAGTTGTCAAGGAAACCGAACCAGAAGGAGAAGAGGGGCCGAGCAGAGGAGAAACCACGGAACAAGTCAGCATCTCCCCTCCCTGCGCCGACGCTTTTTCCTCTGGGGATGGGGCCGATCCCCTGCCGCTGCCCAGCCCTCCCGGCAGATACCTCGGGGTGGGGCTGGGGTCCCCGTGGGGCTGCCCCCCACCAGCAGCGCCCATGGAGGGGCTGTTCCATCCCCCCTTGTCTCCTAGAGCTGAAGGGGCTGGAGGAGGTGTTGGGGGCACCCAGCTGAGCATCCCGGGTGTTTTCCATCTCACAGGGGTACCATTTGGGGGGCTCCTGCCTTTCTGCAATCCCGGGGAGCTGGGGCATGGGGGAGCTGCTGTCCCAGGGCTCCTGCGAGCGGGGAGCTGGGTTGAACGCGTGGGTGGAGCGTGGCAGGGCTCTGCTGCCCGGCTGGCACCCTCGGGGGGCCGGGGGGATGCCCTCACCCCGCACGAGGGGGTGTTTCACCTGGACCATCTTCACCTCTTTCCTTTTCCTCCCCACAGACCTTTGAAAGTGGAACGAGGGCGGAAGAAATCTGAGCTGATTCCCGAAAGGAGGATGGAGAAGAAAAAGGGTGAGAGAGCTGATGTTTGACATCAGAGGGGCGAGGAGAGGGACAGAAGGGACACATGGCTGGGTCCCCCATCCCAGGGGAAGGGAGGGATCTTTCCCTGTTTTACTGGGATCCTTCCCAGCACTGCTGTGGTCCTGGCATCACGTTGGAAAGTGGTTAGGGGGTGTGCAGAGAGCAGTGAGCATCCTCCCCTCCCGGTCTTGGCACACCCCAACCCGTCAGAGAGGCCCCTGGGGCTGCGCTGGACCTTGGAAGTCGAGGAGGAAACCGAACCCTTGCTGGGGGAGAGGTCCTGGGCTCCGGGCAGCGCCGTGCTCTCCTCCGCTGGCCCGATGCCTTGACCTGTCTCTCTTCTCTGCCCCAGAGCCCACAGTTGAAGAAAAACTTCAGAAACTTCACAGCGAGATCAAGTTTGCCCTGAAGGTGGATAACCCGGTGAGTGGCCGAGGGGTTGGCCTGGCCTGGGAGGTCCTGATCCTTGGCCCAGCTGCGATATCTCAGGGTGCTGAGCCCGGCTGAGCCTCCTCTTCCCTTTCTGGATGCTGGGACTGCCCCAGGTGCCCACGGGGAGATACTCAGGCAGCTTCTGATCTGGGTGCCATCCTTTTGCAGGACATCAAGCGGTGTCTGAACGCGCTAGAGGAGCTGGGCACGCTCCAGGTCACCTCTCACATCCTCCAGAAGCACACCGACGTGGTGGCGACGCTGAAAAAGGTAGAGCCGAGGGCCGAGTCCGTCCCTGGAGGGAGCGAGGAGCCCACCCGGGCCACCCCAGCTCCACGGGCGTCCCTTCTCCCTCTTCCTGGTGCAGATCCGTCGCTATAAAGCGAACAAGGACGTGATGGAGAAAGCCGCCGAGGTCTACACCCGGTTGAAGTCGCGCGTCCTGGGACCAAAGATGGAGGCGATCCAGAAAGCCAACAAAGCCGGGGCGGAGAAGGACAAGGGGGAGGCGGAGAAGGGCCAGGAGAAGCTGTCGGGAGGGGAGACGCGGAACGAGAAGAGGGAAGAGGAGACAAACACTGGTAACGCACCCTGCGGCCGGGTTCCCTGCTCTGTCTGGGCACGGGGCGATCCCAGGGCCCTTCTCGGGGCATGGCACATCCTGCTGGGGACCAGGGACACGAACAGGGACACAACATGTCCCACTGGGGACCAGGGACATGAACAGGGGCAAAGCATGTCCCACTGGGGACCAGGGACATGAACAGGGGCACAGCATGTTCAACTGGGGACACACATAGGGGCATGGCACATACCACTGGGGACTGGGGGACACAAACAGGGACACGGCATGTCCCATTGGGGACTGGGGACACATATAGGGGCATGGCACATCCCACTGGGGACCAGGGACATGAACAGGGACATGGCACGTCCTGGGGGGGACCACAAACAGGGGTACAGCACATCCTGATGGGGACCAGGGACATGAACAGGGACACAGCATGTCCCACTGGGGANCAGCATGTTCAACTGGGGACACACATAGGGGCATGGCACATACCACTGGGGACTGGGGGACACAAACAGGGACACGGCACATCCCACTGGGGACCGGGGACATGCACGGGGTGGCTTTTGGCCCTGGTGGTGGAGGGGATCAGCAGCCACGCGTGGCCGCAGTGCCAAGGGGGTGAAGGGCTGGGACAGGGAGCGCTGGCGGCAGTGGGAGCAGAGGGCAAAGCTCGTCCCCCCCGCGCTGGCTTTGGGCACCTCGGGGCCGGTTTTGGGGCCGGGGTGGCTCCTCGCCGCCAGCCTGAGCTCGGCTCCGAGGCACCGGGGGACGGAGGAACGCGGAGACGCCCTCGGCCGCTGGCATGGGCTCTTGCGCAGGCGGCCGGTGACGGGGATCTTCCACCCGCGTGGCCTGGGGACGTCCCGGCGATGCTGCAAGAGCCTTCCCCGGGGGAGCTGGTGNGACACATCCCCCTGGGGACCGGGGACATACACAGGGGTGGCTTTTGGCCCCAGTGGTGGAGGGGATCAGCAGCCACGCGTGGCCGCAGTGCCAAGGGGGTGAAGGGCCGGGACAGGGAGCGCTGGCGGCAGTGGGAGCAGAGGGCAAAGCTCGTCCCCCCCGCGCTGGCTTTGGGCACCTCGGGGCCGGTTTTGGGGCCGGGGTGGCTCCTCGCCGCCAGCCTGAGCTCGGCTCCGAGGCACCGGGGGACGGAGGAACGCGGAGACGCCCTCGGCCGCTGGCATGGGCTCTTGCGCAGGCGGCCGGTGACGGGGATCTTCCACCCGCGTGGCCTGGGGACGTCCCGGCGATGCTGCAAGAGCCTTCCCCGGGGGAGCTGGTGGGGAAAGTCCGCTGACTCCTGCCTCTGGGCTGGGGGGTGGAATATTTGGGGCCCTTCTTGGGGTCAGGCCAGGCCTGGGGTCCCCTCACTCGTGGCTGGTGTCCCCTGCCTGGGTGGGGACAAGCTGTGGCTGTGGGTCCTGAGCTTTCCCAGCCCCTCCTCGGTGGGGAGGGATGAGATCCGCCGTGGGGAGCGGGGTGTCCGAGCTTCTCTCTTCCCTTTAGACCTGTCGGGTCCTGTGAACGGGGAATCCCTGTCCCAAAAAGTGGAGGGCACAGAGGACAAGGACAAAAGCCAGGGGCTGGGAGCCGGGGAGCCGGAGGCGGCCGCCGAGGAGACCCACAACAAGTGAGCGTGCGTGGGGCAGCGCCGGGGGGCTTGGGCAGCTCCCCCACATCCCACGCCCAGGGGGGTGACTGGGGGGGTCTCGGGGGTTCTGTTGGACTTTTCCTGGCTCGGGAAGGAGCCCGGGGGGGGGAGAGGGGCTGCGGGGGGCCGGGAGATGGTCGCTGAGCCCCTGCGCTCTCCCCCCGCAGCGTGCAGGACTGTCCCAAGGGCGAGCGAGCCGCGCCGGAGCGGGAGAGGGCTCGCGGGGAGTCGGAGGCTGTGGATGACGCCGAGGAGAGCTGAGGAGGAGGAGGAGGAGGAAGAGAGGCTGCGAAGGGAGAGCCTCTGCCTCGTCCCCTGCTTGAGTTACTTCACCAAGTCACACAGTAGCTGATGTCCTAGGTCCTGTCCTGTGCCCCCGGCCCCGCGAGAGCACCGACCGCGGAAGGGGGGCTGTGCTGGTTGTCTGTGTTTGTCCCCTCTCTCTTTTTTTTTTTTTTTTGGTTCTTTTGTTGTTTTTTTGGTTTTTTTCCCCTTTACCTAATTTCTTGTGATTTCAACCGCCATGAAATGAATATAAAGGGTTTTTTAAAGAAAAACACTTGCAGCCCTCGTGTCCCGTTTCTTGACGCATCGCTGTGACCCGGGGAGGGGGGGGGTCAGGACTGGAAAATGCCCCCACAACCCCCCCCTTCCCCCTGGCCCACCCTAGGAGCCAGGACTTGGCACCCATGGGTGTCCCTGTCCCTGCTGGCAGAGGGACAAGTGACCTGCGCTGCTTTGGGCTTGATTTTCCAGCACCTGCCTCAGACACGGGGGTTTTTGTGAGCCCCCCTCCCCACTGGCATCGTCTCCCTAGAGCCGCATCCCTCCGCTGGGGGGGAGGCAGCAGGGCTGGGCACCAACTTTTGGTTTAAAAACAGTAAAAATTGTCTGTTCTCTCCTATTTTTGACCAGGGAGGGGCTTGAACCGCGGCAGCATCCTGCCTTGTGCTGGGCAACATCTTTGTCTGTCTGTCTGTCCGCTCTTTTCCAAAAAGCCGCAGCTTTTGTACATGTGACAATAAAGATGTTCCCAGTGCCACCAGCCGTCCTCGGCTCCCGTTTGTCCCAGGACGGGGGGAGGACGCCCCGAGCCCCCCGTGGGGCTGCTCTTGCCGTAACCCTGCCCTGGGGGAGGGTTATTTTTATTTTCTAGGGCTGATTTCATCCTCCAGCCCTCTGTAAACAAAACCCAAACAACCCCCCCCCAAAAAAAAATTAAAAAAGCCCCAAGTGCCTCTTGCCCAACTGCTGGGAGGAGGGATGGGGATGGGGGGGATGGTGTGGGGTCAGGGGCTCAGCCCCATCCGTGGGCGCCATGGGGGGGGGCAACCTGGACCCCCAGTGCTGGGGGAGGTGGATGGGGACATGGGGACAAGTCACCATCCCTGGGGAGGGGCTGGTTAGACCCTGCACTGCCTCAGCAAGGGGCTTGTGTCACCCCCTTCCCCCCCCCCAGGGGACATCACCCCATGGCCACGGGTCGGCGAGGGGTTTAAAGGTGGATCTGTGTCCCCCCACCCCAAAAATCCCCCATTGCCTTTGGCTGTCCCAGCCCCTCCCGTCCTCACTGGGGACAGAATGACACTGAGACACGGCCATGGATGCGAGCAGAGCTGTGTTGGGGACACCAAGGGGGACACAGGAGGTTCTAGACCTGGGGGCACCCCTAGTTTTGGGGGTCCGCGGGGGTGCTGAGCGGTTCGTTCTCTCCAGCATCCTCCAGTCCCGGCACGTTGGGGTGCAGGACCAGCGCCAGCACCTCCCAGGTCTGGGCCACCATCGCTCGTCCTTGGGCCACCATCTCATATCCGCGGGCCACTGCGGTCCCCAGCATGTCCCCGGCGTGGCTGAAGGCGTCGCGGAGGTCGGACATGCGGCGCTGGGCCCCCTGTGCCGCCGCCTGCACCGAGGCCGGTAGCTGCCGGACCCCCGCCCGCAGCTGGGCCACCGCGTCCCCCCAGCACCGTGCCCCCGTGGCTCTGGTCACATCCAGGAGGTGCTGGACCTGGGCGAGGTGGCGGCGGGGGTCCAGCCAGTTCTGCCACCTCCCCCCGGCCGAGGATGGATCCGGACCCTCTGCCCCGTCCGCTGTAGGGGGAGAGGGGTGGGGATGAGGTGGGGGGGGTCCTGGACCCCAGCAGCATCCCAGGGCAAAGGGGACATGGGGACCCCCTCCCAGCACTATCCCAGGGTGAGGGGGACACGGGGACCCTCCAGCAGCACCCCAGGGTGAGGGGGGGACATGGAGAAACCCCCCAGAAGCAGCATCCTGGGGTAAGGGGGAGACGGGGACCCCCAGCAGCATCCCAGGGCAAAGGGGACATGGGGACCCGCCCCCCCCCCCTCCAGCAGCATCTTAGGGCGAGGGGGATGTGGGACCCCCTCCTCCTCCAAAGAAATACCCTGGGGTGAAGGGGACCCCCCCCACCAGCAGCATCCCAGGGGACCCCCCCCTCCAGTGGCGAGGGGGACATGGGGACCCCCCCATTAGCAGCACCCCAGGGTGAGTGGGACATGGGGACCCCCCGTTAGCAGCACCCCAGGGTGATGGGGACCCCTCCTCCAGCAGCACCCCAGGGTGAGTGGGACATGGGGACCCCTCCTCCAGCAGCACCCCAAGGTGAGTGGGACATGGGGACCCCCCCATTAGCAGCACCCCAGGGTGAGGGGGACATGGTGCCCCCCCCCATTAGCAGCACCCCAGGGTGACAGGATCATGGGGACACCCCCCCCCCCCCTTCGCACCCCGGTCTCTCACCCTCCTGCCGTCCCCAGGACGCTCTCCGGAGCCAGCGCTGCGCCGTGTCCCGCGCCTGCTCCAGGCTGCGCAGGAGGAACCGGGCACCCCCGGGGCCCAGCACCCCGTCCAGGATGGCACCCATGGCCCAGGGGATGCGGGTGTCCTCAGGGGGTCCCAGTGGTGGGGGGGGATCCCTCGGGGCAGAGCCTGCAGCAGCCTGGGGGGAATGGGGGGGGCTGCCATAAGACCCCCCATCCTGGGATACCCCCAGGGTCCCCTCCAGGGCCCCCAAGGGATGGGGTGACAATGGGGTGACACAGTACCTGTTGGGGTGGCTGTGGGGTGTCCTTCTCCTCTGCGGGGTCCCAGGGGGCTCTGCCTGCAAGGGGGGGGGCACAGCATTGA
This sequence comes from Syrrhaptes paradoxus, assembly GCA_013400615.1. Lineage (NCBI taxonomy): Eukaryota > Metazoa > Chordata > Aves > Pterocliformes > Pteroclidae > Syrrhaptes > Syrrhaptes paradoxus. The sequence goes on from VZTO01017877.1 coordinate 9,301, forward strand.
CACCAGGGTGCAGGGGGTGTCCCCAAAGCCACCCCTGAGCTCAGCTGTGGCTGTGGGGTGTCTGTCCCCTCTGGGGGACGGGGGGGGGCAGGACAGGGGGCAGCCAGCTTGCGGCCAGGCTGTCTGGGGTGAGGGGCTGAGACACACTGGGGTGGGGGGCCCCCAAAATCTACCACCCCCCCCACCCAGCCCTGTGCCCAAGGATGGTGCCCCGGGGCCATCGTGGGTGACACCTGGTCTGGGGGACAGAGAAGGTGCCACTGGACAGGATGGGGGGCAGAGGGTGCTGCCCATTGCCCCCCTGAACCCCCCCTGCAGGGATGGGGAGCTGGGGCTGAGCCCTCCCCCAGGATGTGCTTGTCTGTGCCCCTCATGTCCCTGTGTCCCCCGCCCCAGTCCCCCCAGGGCAGGGGACGTGGACATGGAGGTCCCCAGGACTTTGGGGAGGGACAAAGGGGGCTGCCCCTCCCGAGCCCCCCCCTTCACTCACCCTCAGCCATGGTGGAAGAAGAGGGCAGTGTCCTGGGGACACAGCACCTGGTTGTCACCGACCCCATGAGGTCACCCAGGGCTGTGACATCAGCTCCTGCCAACAGCTCACCCTCCCCAAGCTCCCCCAGGCCTGGGATGTAGCCATGGCAACGATGATGCCACCTTGGTCCCCTCCCCAGCATCCCCCCCATCCCTGTTCCCCCCATAAATAAACCTCACTCCAGTGCAAAAGGAACCAGAGTTTATTGCTGCGTAAGAAGCCCCCAACCCTAAAAGATAAGGGGGGGCTGAAGGCACCGAGGACAAGTGGACATCAGGGACCCCCAACAGGCACTTGGTGGCACCAAGGCACTTTGCAGAAGTGACAAGGGACAGGGCAGAAGGTCCCTGGGGCAGGTTATAGGCAGGGTGGGGGGTCAATAGATGCTCCTAGAGAGGGTCAGGCAGGGGGGACACCACCGTCACCCCCCCTCCGAGGCCACTACTTCATCTCCATCTCCACCAGCTGCTGGCCCGAGGGGGCGAAGGGTCCCACCAGCCAGGTGAGGGGGGTGTTGTGGGCCACGTGCTCCACCAGCTCGTCCAGCAGCTGCCGCGCTTGGGTGGCCCTGGCGCGGGCTTGGGCCAGGACACTGCCCGGGACGTCCTGCAGCGAGGCGGCCGAGCCCAGGGCCGCCCGCAGCTCCTCCACGTTCTGCCGGACCTGCCCCGCCGTGTCCTGGATGCTGGCGGGGAGACCCTGGAGACTGGCCACCAAGGGCTGGCAGGAGCTCTGGAGCTGCTGCGTCAACCCCTGGAGCAGCGCCAGCGTCCCCGACTCCACCGGCTGCAGGGGGACAAAGGGACCGTGAGCGATAGGGGGACATGAAGTGACCCCCCAGACCCCATCCGTGCTCTCCACCCACCTCGGGTGGCACCAGGTCCTTGCCACCGCCTGGTTGCTTCTTGCTCCATTCCAACCACATCTGCTGCAGCTTCTCCTGCCCGCCCTGGAGCTTCTGGTCCATGCCCTGCTTCAGGAGCTCCGCCTGGGGTGGGGGGGACACAGCCCGGGGTGGGGGGGACACGTGGGGATGGGTCCTACTGGGAGGGGATGGGTCCCACTGGGACGGGACACAACAGCTTCTTCCTGCCGTCTGCCACCACCACAAGGTGACATGGGAGGGGACACACAGCCCAGTGCGGGGGGTCTGCCACCACCCTGGGGTGACACAGGGTTTGGGGACACATGGGGATGGGTCCTACTGGGAGGGGACACATAGCCCAGTGCGGGGG
>VZTO01017878.1:0-10468 GCA_013400615.1 Syrrhaptes paradoxus
ATTTTATTTTCTTTTTAATTTTTCAGCTATTGATGAAAGCCAGTTAGGGAAGAGAGGATACCTGACACCAATGACTGCCAAGGAATACATCCTAGCTCTGTGGAAGAATGAAGGTAATTGTTGTTAAGAGCAACGTTACTTTGTTTTCTGTGTCATTTAGTGGACAAAGTCTTCAATTGTTCCCATGTGAACTCCTTGTCAAATCTCTGCTTTTTGCCTTGAGGGCTTCTGGCTGCAAGATGGATTTTGTGCAGGATGACTGGTAGCTAGTGAATGCAGACAGCTGGATTCAATGAATAGTTTGATCAGCTATTCTCAGATTGTGGCTCCCCACAAATCATGATTGCTGTTTACAGAGAATTTGATGTTCGTGTGGTGCAGCACCTAATATTCCCCACAGTTACATTGGTTAAAGACTGAAAACGTATTTAGCAGTCTCTGTGTTCCCTGCACTCTGAATCTGTCTGCAGTTTCTGGGAAAAAACAAACCAGTTTCATGCATCAGTCACAGCAGATAGCTGGAAACTGTTTCGTCCTCCTGTTTTGCTTTTTTTTTCTTTTGCTCTACTCTCTATTTCTGTTCAAAGTTGTTCCTAAAAAATCACATATGTGATGAAAAAGAACAATGGCAATTCTTTCTAAAGTGTGCGTAAATGTTTTTATTTTAAGCAAGCTTGCTCATATTTAACTTAGCAGATGCTTTTGCCTTGATTGACCAAAATCATCTGGGGATTTGGGTTTCCAAACAATAGCAGTGTTGAGTTTATCTTTTCTATGGTATCTTTTTAGGTTTCTTTTTACGTTATCTCTTCCCTGGGGTGGATTCTCATGAGAGTTCGGGATTCAGTCCAGAGATGTTTTTTTTAGATCTACTTGTGGTTCCGCCTTCAAGGTAAAATTTCTCCCCAAAAACTTTTGTAGAATTCTTGGGGTTTAGTGCATACTTTTTGCAGGAGTTCGAGGTGCAAACACCTATAGTATGGACATTGGTCTGCCAAACAGTGGAGTGTTTAAAAAAAAACAAAACCTAAATCACAGCAGTAACTGTTGATAAGTTTTATTATGACTACAAATTATTTTCTTAAATTACTGAAGAAATAATTATGAGAACATGTATTTTAGAATTTAAAATTATTATAGACTATTATAACTGTACAATACTGGCAGAATTCCTTGTTAAGGAAGCATTCCTCTTTTATGGCTGTCCCAGTATAATGTGTGAATTTTTAAATGCTCACTTTTAGTTTATAGATATTATTTTTCATGCATTGGAATCTTAGCTTAGAATGTTTGAGGTTTATCATGCTGCTTCTTGGTGGCTTTAATCTTCTAAAGTAATTTTGATCTGCTGTAGATATCGTCCCGTAAATCGTGTTGGAGACCGACTGTTTACAAATGGTCAGACAGTGAACTTGCAGGCTGTCATGAAAGATGCCAAAATGATACGGAAGCTCTTGGTTTTCATGGCAAAAGAACAGTGTCAGCCAATAAAACTTACAGAAGAGATCCAAACAGTAAGATTTGCTGGTTATCTTTGCTTTTTGGATATGGGGGTCAAGTTCAGGTGGGCTCCTTTTTAAGCTGTTCCAGTAAGTTTTTGCCTGGGCTGTTGGAGTATATGTCATTGCAGATGTTCTCCAGAAGCTCTTTTTCTTTTGCTTGTGCCTTTTTCCACTCACCTGCCTGGTGCAAAGGGAAAAACATTTTATGCAGACTCCTTTAGTCATGGTTTTTGTATTAGGTTACTGTATGTGGGATATAACAGGCTCCTGTTACTAGAGAATGAAATATGTACAGCACAAACAGTTCATAACAAAACTTTTCCAGCATCTTGTGGAATGAAAAATTATGAGGGGGCAAAAAGCCACTTTACCATCTAAGCCTAGTAGAGCCAGTTGTGATTGTGGTTGTTAGAATAGAATCCTAGAATGGTTTGGGTTGGAACGGACCTTAAAGATCATCGAGTTCCAACCCCCTGCCATGGGCAGGGACACCCTCCACTAGCCCAGGTTGCTCAAAGCCTCATCCAGCCTGGCCTTGAACTCCTCCAGGGATGGGGCATTCACAACTTCTCTGGGCAACCTGGGCCACTGCCTCACCACCCTCACAGTGAAAAATGTCTTCCCGATATCTAAATCTGCATTGATGTGTAAATAGACAAAAACACATCACAAATAATGTTAGTTAGTAATAATACTTGTTTACTACTAACAGTTCACGTGGTCATATAGTGGTAAATAATAATGTATGTCCCCATGCCTCTTTTCATATTTGTTACTGAATTATTGAGGGCTCTTTGATACTGGATTTAGTTTCAGCTGAACTTGATTTACATATTAAGTGTAAAATGTTTTGAAAACATTTTTAGTTACTCAGAATTTAGCCAGTAGGTGGAGATATGTTCGTAAAATGTTTGATGTGACAGGTTAATGCATTTCGGATGTGACTGGTATACTGACTTCTAGACTGTAAAAACAGAGTGATGTAAGTGATGAAAGCTCTTGAATTTACATTCTAACCTAACAATAGGACTTTCTGGTCCCACAGTTATTCGTAGCACAGACTGACTAACCAGTAACATCTTATTTGGAAAGAGGACTGCTGTTTACCAGGAGATGATTGATTAGCAATCTTCTTTTATAATCCCACTGGTATAGGTGGTGTTTGGAGATCTCCAATCCAAGTCAGTTTATAAAGGTTGACAGCAGACCTGTCTGAGGCACTTGGCTGTAATAATTTGCAAGTCTACATTGTTAATAGTTTTTGGGGTTTGGTGTTTTGGTTTTTTTTTTAATTAGTATCTTTAATGAGGTGCAGAGTAGTGGCCAATGTTTCATTTGCAATTTAATGCTATAATTTTAGCCTAGTAAATAGAAGGTATTTTTTGTTAAGTCCAATTTTCTAATTTCTGTTTCTGTAGGAGAAAGGAGAGAATGATGAACCTCTGGACCATTCTGTCCTGACAATGATTCCAGGACAGAGCATTGCAGATAAGCTGTACAACGCTTGGATTCGTCTTCAGAGCCATGTCAACATTGTATTTGATAGTGACATGGACAAACTAATGACAGAAAAATACCCTGGTATTCGTCAGGTGGGTAGCAGGCAGAATCTTAGAGATTCTGGATTTTGTGTGTCACAGTTAAAACAAGAGAAATTGATGGAATAAGAAAGAAGTGGAATATTTTTCGTTAATTTGTAGGCATTTTCATGATACTCCTCACTGTAATATCTAGAGAATCTGTCTGATGTTGTATGGTTTCACGTTTTAGTCATTAACTTAACTTAACTTCTGTTTTCAAAGCTATTGGAGAAAAAGGAAGGACTGTTCCGCAAGCACATGATGGGAAAGCGTGTGGATTTTGCTGCTCGATCTGTCATTTGCCCCGATATGTACATTGGTACCAATGAGATTGGCATTCCTATGGTAAGAATAAAGGAATTTCCTTTTTGGTCTAGCTGGGGACAGAAGCACACTGTCACTTTCAGCTGCGTAGCTTAAAACGTGGAGATTTTGTGACTTGTCCGGACTCTTTCCTCCTCAGTCTGTCATAGCTGTATGTTACCACTGTGTGTTAATAAAGAAGGAGCACTGAAGAGCAGGAAATTCTTACAGTTATACTAACACCACGTCTGGGAAAGAGGATTAAAAGAAAAAATCTGTACTTGTTTCCTGGGATTATGAATTGATGATAACTTTAAGTAGATCCTGTTTCTCCTGGGGTCTTTGTACAGTGTGTCTTGTACCAGCTGTGAGCAGCTTTAAAAAAAGACCATAATGTCCCCAGCTTCATTCATCCTTAATGATTTTTAACGGCACAGAAAGAACATCAAGTCTGAATTTGAGCTTTTTTGTTATATCATCTTTTCTGCGTCCCTATCTGCAAACAATGGACCTGGTGATAATTCGCTTTTTCTCTGTATTTGTCAGTTTGCTTGCAGAATCTAAAATCATGTTTGTTTGTTTTTTTAATTGAGTGTGCCTTTTCTACTGCAGTAGAAAATCAAAAGAAGGACCTTGTTTCTATTCTTATGGTAGAAGATTTTAAAAGAGAAATGTATTTATTTGGCATGACAGTAGATTCAGGAGGAGATGCATCCAAGAGCTTAAAGTAATTTACATTTACGTTGTATGAGTTAACATTTGACACTATTTTCTCAGTACTGTTTTAAGCCAAGGTTGAACAACTAGTTATTTCTCACCTCTTTTCTCTCCTGTCTAGGTGTTTGCTACCAAACTGACCTACCCTCAGCCAGTCACTCCCTGGAATGTCAAAGAGCTGAGGCAGGCTGTCATCAATGGCCCAAAGGTTCACCCTGGGGCCTCCATGGTCATTAACGAAGACGGATCTCGTACAGTGTTGAGCGCAAGCAGCCTGACCCAGAGGGAAGCCATAGCCAAGCAGCTCCTCACTCCTTCGTCAGGTGCCCCCCAGTCAGGACTGAAGATTGTGAGTACCACCAAGGGCTTGTCGGAGCCCTCCTACACCTGTGGTGGTGTTTTTTTTGTTTTGGTTTGGTTTTTTGTTTTGTTTTGGTTTTAAATAATACCACTACTGTCCTTGTTAGTGATTCCAGTGGGCCTGCTCACATAGACTCTCAGGGCAGGGTTATCTTTTAGTAAGTGCCTGAGAAAAAGTTTTGGAGGATGTAGGAAGAAGAGCTTGATACTTGTTCAAATTCTAAAAAACATTTTTCCATCCTGCGTTTTTCTCTTTTATTAATGTGTAGTGTGTGGCATTCATTTCACCAGGATGGGGAGTAGTCTTTCTTTTACAGCTGAGTATTCTTGGGAAGTCTTAGCAGTATGGAAGATAAATTCTACTTTCATTTTATACTTTTATATTCCCTGTCTCCCCTGACCTTCTCAGCCAGTTTTTTTCCTCTCCTTTCTGTATCTGGAGCAGTTTTTTGGTGGTAGTTCTGAAGACTGAAATTCAATATGCTTGTAGAGCAGGTACAGCACAGAACCTGTCACAGGGGTAAATGTAGTACGAACATAGCTTATCATACTCCTGTTGATAATCACTTAAGTGTATGTATTATAGCATGAGTGTTACTGACAGAGAAATTAAAATGAGACTGTGTTTTAGAGCAGAATACGTTGTGTTGTACTCAAACCTAAAATTATAACTCAGAGGTGCCTGGCCTCTGCTTCAGCTACTGGATCATATTACATTGTTCTGGGATGTCCAGTGATGGATTTATGGTGACAGATATTATCAATTCAGCCCAGCAGCCTTTGGGTAAATGGTTTTTCTCATTTACAAATGGCATAGTTTCCTTTCTTTTTCAGTCTTTGATCCCTATATAGCCAAGTAGGAGGAGGGATTGGTAGGGCATGGCTTGCACACTGTTAACTTGGTGTGATGACTATGGTTTGTGGGAGTTGGTGAAGCATATACAGCCTTTAGAGTGCAGTTTGGTGGAGAGTAGAGGGGGTTCAGGGGCAAGCAGTCTTGATTCTCTTGCAAAGCTTTGTATAGAGCATTAATTCTGGAAATGACATGTTTTGGCTGTGTGTATATTTTAAGATGTGGTCTTTCAGAGGCGTGCATGGAAATGCCTTACATGCAGCAATGAAAATTCTCTTGCAGGTATGTCGACATATTAAAAATGGAGATGTCCTTTTACTGAACCGCCAGCCCACTCTTCATAGACCCTCTATCCAAGCTCACCGGGCCCGAATCCTGCCTGGAGAAAAAGTGCTGAGGCTTCATTATGCCAACTGCAAGGCTTACAATGCTGATTTTGACGGTGATGAAATGAACGCCCATTTTCCACAGAGTGAGCTGGGCAGAGCAGAGGCCTACACCTTAGCCTTTACTGATGAACAGTATCTAGTTCCAAAGGTAAGTAGAACTGACAGATAACTTTATTCCTTCATGTTGTTTTGGGTTTTTTTGTTTTGTTTTGTCTAATGACAAATTAGATTGATTTTTAAAAAAAAATTATATTTACTTATTTATTTTTCATTTATTCCCAGTTCGTTTTCTGTCTCCACTTGTTTCCAGTCTTGCTCTTTCCTTCAACAGATTCTTGTTGTTGAGGCGTTGTTATTTGCTTCTCATCTCCTCAGACTCAATTGATCTCTTCTGAAGAAAGTGCATCATATCCACGCAATTTTGTCCTTTTAATGCCAGTGTCCAGGATTTAGCAGAGAGTTGTGCTGTCATGAAGAGTTCTTCACAGATTACGTCGGTGCTTTTATCCAGCTGGAATAATTTTGGGAGCTGCTAGCATATGACTTACTACCCCCACAACCCTATTTCTTGTTATCTCTTTAGGATGGGAAGCCACTTCCCGGCTTGATCCAGGATCACATGATTTCTGGAGTCAGCATGACAATCCGAGGCTGCTTTTTCACCAGAGAGCAATATATGGAGCTTGTTTACCGAGGGCTAACAGACAAAAAAGGAAGAATTAAAATCTTACCTCCTGCCATTATGAAACCACAGCGATTATGGACAGGAAAGCAGGTAGTTTATAATGTATTGGGCTATAGGATGCTGGTGGTTCCAAAGTAAGCAGAATGCTAATGTTAAAACCAGTGCTGCTGAGGGTTGCTGAAAAGCCAGATCCCGTAATCTAATCAACACCACATAGATCGTGGTGTGTGTTATTGGAGCTATGAGAGTTATCTTTTATTTAAAATGACAGTGTTAGAATAGCACTCCTGCTTGCTGCTCTGAACAGTGCTGCAGATAGAAGTGTAATGCTGCAGTTTGCAGGCATGGGAGCAGAGAAGGAATTTGTTGATCATAGTATATTAAGTCAGTCAGTGCTTTTAAATCTCTGAATTTAAAGGTGGTTGGTAAATATTCTAGTATTTGACTTCTTGGTTCCGATCATCATTAGTTCATGTAATATCTGGGAAGCCCAAGTGACTGCTCCATTTTCTGTTATTTAAGAGAGTTTGATATTTAGTCCAAGTATTATGTCTCCTACCAGAGTAGGGGAAATTCTCTTGCAGTTTTTCCTGTAAAATCCAACAGACAACTCTCCNGTATATATCTAATTATTGGAAAAAATCTTTGGTGCCATATGTTTCTGAAGAATTATGAAAGCTCATTGATCTTTCAAAGGGTAGAGTAGCAAAAGTATATTCCTGTCTTGTAAACTTCTGATTTCTGAGCTTTTAAAGCTTTGCTGTCTGGGGAAAAAATACATATAAGATGTTGCTTTTCTCCTCCATACCAAATGCTTTACATTGAGAGGGGAATATAGGAAATAAATAGTTCCTGCCACTCTTCCTGCTTCTTTATAGGTTGTTTCTACATTGTTAATAAACATCACTCCAGAAAACCACGTCCCACTGAATTTGACTGGCAAGGCTAAGATTGGTGGAAGAGCCTGGGTAAAGGGACCTGCAAACAGATATCTAAATCTTGATTCAATGTGTGAATCTCAGGTATGCTGGGGCAGCAACTCTGGAGGCTGGGCTGTATTGTTATAAAACTGTGTATAGAGTAGAGGAATGGGAAGGGAAGCAGGGGGATGACAAAGTTAAAACCAGATATTTAGCAACAGTTACTGCCGGAAGGTGGTGATTAGAGGGTAGGCCTGGGGGTCAGGAAAAGCTCTGTTCTGATCCTGACTGATACAGATTCCGTCTGGTTTTGTTAGACGATGTGTTGTCATTGTCTGACTTAATAGATGGAAACATACAGAATGAAATTTCTGTTTTCCTGAATAGCTGTGTTTTATTTTTCAGGTTATTATTAGAAATGGGGAATTACTGTGTGGAGTCTTGGACAAAGCTCACTTTGGCAGCTCTGCCTATGGCCTGGTCCACTGTTGCTATGAGATCTATGGGGGTGAAACTAGTGGGAAAGTGCTAACGTGTCTGGGACGCCTCTTTACGGCTTATCTACAGCTCTACAGGGGATTTACAATGGGTGAGTAACACAAGGACTAATTCACTAGTGCTTAGTGCAGCACCTCCTGAGGTATAAAACAGACATACTTGGGCATAGTATATACTAAGAGTTTTGTAAATAAAGTTTCACAAGACTGTTCTTGAGTGGGGTAGCTGTTTGCCAACCTTTCTTTTTTTCTGATTGGTGCATAGCTTGCCTTCCAAGTATAAAGAGAAAGTATAATCTTGAGTATGTCCATCACTTTTTCTCTTCTGTCCTGCCTAGTCAAAGTGTATACAGCCTAAATGTCTTGTGTTTAAATTTTGTTCCTGTTGTACCTGTAGCTTGGGAGGAACCTCTGGAGGTGATCTTGTGCAGGGTGGCGTCTAGTCAATATCTCCAGGGATGGGGACTGTACAACCCCTCTGGGTCCCTGTGCCAGCATTTGATCATGTACGTTATCAAAACTTTTTTCCTCTTGAAGAAAATTTTGTTTCCTTGTATCTCAAAAGAACAAAATCTTTCAGCCTCTCCTCATCCATCATGTGCTCCAGCCATTTTATTGACCATTTTAGTGACTTTCGCAGGACTCTGTACAAATAACTTACAGGAGTTAGGGTTCCAACCTTTGATTTGTTCTAAACTGCTGTTCTCCTGGTCCTGTCATCACAAGGATCATATTTTTAGTTTAACTTTTTAAAAACACTAGGAAATTACATGTTCTGCCAAGTTTAGCTAATACGAACTCTGGAGTGGACGGAAAAGAAAAAAGTTAGTGGCTGGCCTGTAACACGTTTGTTTGTGGAAGTACAGCAATTAAGATTTTACAGACACTGTTGAAGTTAAGACTTCTTAAGGAGTTGATTTTGTATTCTTACTGCTTAGCTTAGCTCATGTTGCATGGTTTTTTTGACAGCCTCTGGCTTCTCCCTCAAAAAGCCACTCAGAATTTTTTCTTTTTGTCAAACTGCAGTTATCCTGATTTTAACAATTATTATATCTTTAATTGTGACTTTCTTTTCCAGCTCTTTGCTCTCAAAACCCCTGACACCAAGTGTGGGTCCTTCTTCGATTCTTTTTCAGTTTAGATCATTACGTGGTCTGTCTCTCTTCTTTAACAGGGATTGAAGATATTTTGGTTAAACCTGAAGCAGACCGCAAAAGACGAAAAATCGTTGAAAGGTCAAGACAGTGTGGTATTGAAGTAAGTGCCTTGCAGAATTTTTTGCCCCCCCATAATTAAAATTTTTTGAAATCCTGCCCTGTTTCATCATGTCTGCTTAGCACCTAAAAACCCCCATGTTTTATTTTCAGGCTGTCAGAGCTGCTCTTAATTTGCCAGAAACAGCATCATGTGAGGAGGTCCAAGGGAAGTGGCAGGATGCCCATCTCTGCAAAGACCAGAGGGATTTTAACATGGTTGATCTGAAATTCAAGGAGGAAGTAAACAATTACAACAATGAAGTTAACAAGGTTGGCATTGAGCCATCTGTGTGTACTAATGTTGTTTGGACTTTCTTATTCAGTTAATTTAACATTGATGGGGGCTGCTTGACTGTTCTGGAGGCTAGAACTTTCCATCTGTGCCCAGCGTGAGGCTTCACATGCTGCTGTGCCAGTGCACCTTGTCCTCCCTGAGTGAGAAGATGGCTTAATATTCAAGATGCTTTTAAAATTATAAACAGGAATGTTTGTGGTTAGTCACGGTTTCAGTTTTTAAAGCCTTTAACAGGAATTGCTTTGGTTTATTATTTGGTTAATAATGGTTTTGGTTTTGTTCCTTTCATCCCATCACAACTTTCTAGGTTTGTATGCCCTTTGGTCTCCACAGAAGCTTTCCAGAGAACAATTTGCAGTTGATGGTACAGTCAGGAGCCAAAGGATCCACTGTGAATACGATGCAGGTAATAACAACTAGAATACTTAGCAGTTACGTGTGTTGATGTGATTTGTCCCAGAATGTAAACTATTGAGAAGCTCTTGTGTGCATATCTAATATCAAAGCAAAATTTTTGTTCTGGGCTTTGGGAATAGAGGCCTTTGGTATGAAAAAATTTGTAATAAAGGTCTCAGTGGGCGATGGAGGAGAGTCAAGGTTTATTGTAATCTTCTTTTTTTGTTAATCAGTTCTCAGTACATTAGGATTTATAGAAACAGCAGACCTCCTTTGTAGAAGGGATGCTGCAGATTTTAGAAATAAACCTCCTGTAGGAGAAAGAACTTTTCCTGGCCTTTGTTGGAGACTGACCCCTCAGTTTTCTTCTTCCACTACTGAACAGGAACAACTAAATCTTACTTGGATTTTGGTAGAGGTGGCAAGGATGCTTTTTCATTTTGCCTTCTGCAACACAGCCACCAAGTAATAAATGCTATATAGAAAGGCCATCAAAAATTCTCTCTCTGATAAGGAAGAATGACCAAAGCTTAAGAGAGAGGGAGTTTTGTTTTGGGGGTTTTGTTCTGGTTTTAGTGCACTTCAGAGGGGTCGTGAGGGTAATGTAGCGGCCTAAAAGTATTTGATATTTTAGTTTCATACCTATTTACATTAAAAAAAACATACAGGATGAGAATGGTAATGTTGAGGATGAGTCAGGGGGCTGGAATAACTT
>VZTO01017878.1:10839-25190 GCA_013400615.1 Syrrhaptes paradoxus
TTTTTTATTAAGAAAGTATCATAGACTGGTAGAAGTGCCTGTATTGCTTAGGTTAACTTGCTTTTTAGAAAAACGGTTGCTGTCTGAGTATTGAATGTTGATTCTAAGGCCAACTTTTGAGAGTACTGGATCAAGTGGAACTTCATAATCTTCAATTTATCTCTGGTACATAGCAGCTGCAACTTTTTGTTCTTTTCCTTTTAGAGAAATCTGTTTCCTGGTACAAGTAAAGATGTACAATATCCAGGCAAGTCTAGCTTTTCTTGGCCACACTGCGTGGCCCTCATCTAGTCCAGCAACACCTCCAGTAAATAGAAGATGTAACGTATTAATTGTTTAAGAGTGTAGTGAGAGGTTCTAAAGGAGGGATGCCCCCTTCTTTCAGACACCTGTTTAAGACTGACAGCAGAAATAGAGAGTAATTTGCTATTTCATTTTAAGTCACTTCAGTCAAAAGAAACTGCAGTATCATTAGACATTTCATCTGTGTGTCATGCCTGTATGATTTGTGGCCTCCAGAATTCCTGATAAGCCCTTAAGTGCACTTAAGATATTAATGAAAACAGTATTTTTCATATTAGGCTCATATCATCCTAGTTGCTTTGTAGACTCTTAACAGCATTGTGTTTTTTTTCTTTGGAACAGGTGTATCATAAAACATTTGGAAGGACTGGTGGTTCAGTATGACCTGACCGTACGAGATAGTGATGGCAGTGTGGTGCAGTTTCTGTATGGAGAAGATGGGCTGGATATCCCTAAAACTCAGTTCTTACAACCCCAGCAGTTTCCTTTCATTGCAGAGAACTATGAGGTAGAACAGCTAAATCTGAAGTATTTATATGGTGTGAAGTGGGAGGCTGAAATGCACAGTTGATATCTGGCATATCTGTTCGGGATCCAGTGGCATAGTTGTTTCTCTCCGTCACTCTCAGACTAACGTATATATATATTTTTTTGCCATTATATTCAAAAGATGGAAATGAATCTTAAATCTGTGTCATGATTTAAGCAGTCTCAATTTCAGCAGAGCACCAAGCACTCTCCTTTTTGTGTTTTAACTTTGCAGCTGGATTCAATGGAGATAACTTTACTGTCCAGTCTCTCAAGTTTGATAACTTCCTTTTGCCAGTATCATCACTGGTTATTAGAAAATGGCACTACTCACATAAAGATACAAGGAGCTTAAACTCAGCTGGGTTGAAAACGAATTTTGAAAATGGTTTTACAGTAGCTGAACAATTTGAGTGGCAGCAGATAACCTTTTTAGTTTGCTTTGCCTTTTCTGCTACAGTGAGCAGGGAGAGAATAATCACACAGGTAACTTTCTTATAGGTAATCCAGAAGACGAACCATCTGGATGAAGCTTTAGCAAGGATGGAGTCTCACCAAGCTAACCAGCAGTTCAAAGCCATCAAAAAGTGGCAAGCCAGGCACCAAAAGTCTGTGCAAAGAGAAGGAGGTTTTCTGTTGTTTTCCCAAAAGAAAATGGCTAGTGTGAAAGCACAGATTCCAGGAGGAGAAATCAAAAATGGAAGAGATCCTGTTACTTTACAGGTAACACAGGAGCAGTTGACTTGAGCAAGCCCTTTAAAAAAGCTGTAGAATTCAGTGATTTTTTTTTTTTAATGTCTTTTTATGTCCCAAAATGTTTCCCAGTGTGCTTATATAAGTTTCAAAAAACTACTCTTACTTAAGTCTCTTTTACATCAGGGCACTAATCTATATGTTATGGCTTCTAATGAAGGTGGTAAGTAGGTAAATATAGATATGTGTTTGTCTCAGTACATTATAAAGCTCAGTGGACAGACTTCCATGTCACAAGCCAATTCCTCCTTCATAAAACAGCAAGGCATGCAAAAGATAGGTCTAGGTCATCTTCTGTATTGTTGGAGTTTTTTTTTTAAGTAGGTATTAATTTCTTACATTATTGAATGCAACATTTTAAATCTTACTTGAAAGACTAGCAAACCGAAGAAGAGAAATAAAACTGATTAGCATGCATAAGATGCAAGCTATGTTTAAGGTCTCTCCTGGACTATTGGGGTGAATGTTGACAACTGAAAATCAGAGAAGCTCCTTTGACATGCCAGCTTTAGACAGGCGAGGTGGTAGTCAACTAGAAGTAAAGATTTAAGAATGTTGAAGGGGTTCACTCCCAAGTTAACATCATTTTTAGAGGGCTGTATTTCACTGGTTTCTGGAGTAGTTACTATGGATAGACAAACTGACTATTTCAAGCTTATAAAGAACCTTGAAATCATTGGGATCAAAAGTGTAGATATCAGAAATGGAGAATGCCTTATTTGTAGCTGAATTGTTGTTTACTGTGTGTTACATACACCCTTAAGTTTTACGCAGGTAATCTTTTCCCCCTTCTCTGCTTGATTGATGTGTTATTTAGTTGTGGTCGTACCATGGATAAGCCAGCCTGCTTAAAAATCCCCTCTTGTTTTCAGTTATTGAAGATGTGGTATGAACTAGATGAGAAGAAACGAAGAAAGTATCTGAAGAAGACAAATAAGTGTCCTGACCCAAGCCTTGGTGTTTGGCGTCCAGATACTTATTTTGCGTCTGTTTCAGAAACGTTTGAAAATGGAGTCGAAGATTATATCAACAAATGGGCATCTGAGAACAGACAAAGTTATACACACCCAACACTGTCTTCTGATAGGTAGTAACTTCTAAAAATATTCTATTCTAAAAACAGAACATTTATTCTAAAAATGAGTATCTATTTTTGGACTGATATTGCTAAAGATGAAAAGTCTTTATGGAATAACCATGGTGTATTGCTGTTTCCCTACATAGAAAATAATACTTTACAGTAACAGTTAAAATATGCTCTTGACACACCTCGGAGTTAGTGAGGCAGTTAAGATGAGGAAGTAAGAGTAAATGGACTCTCTTTTGACATTCTGGGAATTAGCAGCAGAACTAAAATATGCTTTGGCTAAGGCCCCAGTTCTGTGTTAATGGGCTGTGTTGGTCAGAGCAGAATGGGATAGACAATTTTACGGTTTCCGGAGTGTGTTTATCCATAAGCTACCAGGAGCAATTGGCTGAAAGAGGTAACTTCATTGAATGGAGCCACGTTGCAGTCTCTTCTGAGTTCTTTATTTTGTACTACATTGAGCTGAACCTCTTATTTCCTGTCTTCAGATTAAAGGATTTGTTGTACTTAAAATGGCAACGATCTCTTTGTGACCCAGGAGAAGCTGTGGGTCTTCTTGCAGCTCAGAGTATTGGGGAACCTTCCACACAGATGACTCTGAACACCTTCCACTTTGCTGGCAGAGGTGAAATGAATGTCACATTGGGTATCCCAAGGTGAGAAAACTGTTCTCAATGAGTCCTCTGCCATTTTTGGCACTTACATAGTAGTGCTCAATCTCACTGGCAGGTATATGTGTAATCTTGAGGGCAAATGATCTTTCTGATTAATTGTAAATTGTGCCTTTTTAGAACTATTTTAATGTTTTACAGTTTTATGGTTGTTTTGGTTCATTTTTGAGATACAAAATATCTGTGGAATACAGTATTCAGTACAGTGTAAGCCTAAAGAAGTGGTGGGTTTGCCTTCTGCCAACCTCTTTGTCCTGTTAACTTATAAACCCGTTTCTTTCACACAGAATTTCACTGCAACAGTGAAATCTGGCGTGTTTAGTACTGTTATCACCTATGTAGAGATAGACCTGGTTTATGGCAGCCAGGTTTCCACTGACTCATCTGTATCGTGACAGTGACTTCAGCAGCACATGTGTGTTTACCAGCCAGTCATCAGCTTGTTCTGAGTGACGTGGGTGCTGACCCTGGCCCTGTGCACCCTGTGCATGGGTGCTGACCCTGACCCTGATGCCTTAGGTGGGAGATGTTTGTGTTCTTCAGAGAAGCTGGGAAGGGGGGGAGTATGAGGAGCATACGTTATGTATCTGTAGGAAACAGGCTTCATTAGTGCTTGGAATAATTTATTGTCATCTCTAGTCTTGTTCTGTAATTGGGGTGATAATCTAATTGAGGCAGTAGAGCTACTGTTGTGTTGTGCCTGCTGAGGAACCAGAAAAGTGAAAAGCAGCACTGCAACGGTAACCACAGCTCTTGATGCCTATGGCTTTGGAGGAACTGGCAGTTGCTGCATGCTGGCTAATTAAATGAACTAAATATCTGATTGCATAGTGCTTTTATCACTTAACTTGAAAGATCATTCTTTATTTAAAGGTTACGGGAAATACTGATGGTGGCCAGTGCAAATATTAAAACACCAACAATGAGTGTTCCTGTATTCAATACCAAGAAAGCTCTCAAGAAGGTGAAACAGCTTAAGAAACAGCTCACAAGAGTGTGTTTAGCTGAGGTGAGCCTCCTCTTCAGTGTATCCTTTGAGAGCCTGCAAAACAAAATTTCCTATTTGAGCTCGTCAGTTAGTCTGGCTTTGTAGCAGTTTCCATTTTTGAAGGCTTGTATGTGGGTGTAAGATGAAAGGGTCCTTTCTTTTCATCTCTTGCATACCGAACCTGTAATATCTGCTGGGAAGTGGAGCCGTGAAAGGAATTGCAGCTACTGTGGCTGTATGAGACGATGCTCTGCAGGTTAAATTGAATTTGACACAGGCTAGAAACTCACTGTAGAACATAAAGGGGGAGGGTAATAGTTCATACATAGCAGTAGTATAATGGCAGGAAGGAATAATTGTTGCTGCCAAAGCCTTGTTTGTTTTTTTCTCAAGTTCATTTTCTGTCAGTCTCTAGAATTGGAGGAGTTTTGTTTTGTCGTTAGAAGACAAGCTAATCTGGCTGTGACTGGCATAGTAGAGACCTTTCTGTTTGTCCCCCACCCCTTCCTAATCTCATTTAAGTGGCTGTGCTCAATAGAAGCAGAATGTGTGGCTCTTTGGAGACTCGATATACTGAAATTGCAGGAAGTAAATGAAGTCTCTTCGTCAAAGGAGTAACGTTCCTGCTTGGGGCTTTTGTAGGTCTTGCAGAAAGTTGAGATAGAGGAATCCCTGCATGTGAAGTACAAGCAGAACAAACATCGCCTCTACAGAATCAAGTTCCATTTCTTGCCCTATGAATATTACCGAGAGGAGAAGTGTGTGAAGCCCAGGGAGATCTTGCACTTCATGGAAACAAGGTGAGTTTGCTTTCAGATACTTTAATATTTCCTCTCTGCCTTTCCATGGGCTCTAAGGCTGACTGTATGTTGTTTATTACTGCTGCTGTGGCTGTCAGAGTTAACAGCTTCCTGCAGATGTGCTTGCAGGAGCATCTGCGCAGCTGCTTTTTCTGTCTTGAATAAAACTGTGGATCTGTGGCATGATAGCAGTGCAGAGATGTATCAAGGCAGATCTTTCACATCTCTGATATATTAGAAGAGCTGTATAAGCAACATCTCATTCCTTATATTTGGGTGCTTAAGCATTTATTAGCAGCAAAAATGTTTGAATACTGTTGGTATCCTTTGGTCTCTCATTGAACAGAACTAAACCTTAAATTTTTCTAATTATGTTTTTAAAATAAATCAGAAAAGACTAGCTTTTTTTTTTTTCTCTTTTTTTTTTTCCCCTGCATCCTTTCCCATGTCTGGCCAAATTTATGTAGTTAAAAGTAGAACATTTAATGATAAGGGTCTATTGAAAGCTATTTTTATTTTGAAAAAAAACTTCATTGACTTCTTCTTCCTTCAGGCCACATGTATTCAAGCTGGGTTACTTTATTTAACAGTTTTGAATGTGCTTGTTGGTTTCAAAAAAAAAAAATCCAGTAGTAAGCCATCTCTTCTGAAGGCCAATTTGATATGCAGATTTTATGTCCAGATGAACTTATAATTTTAAGCTTTGGATGTATGGCTACATCTGTGATTGTAAGAGAGGTGATACCAACCTTTTGATTGCTAAAAGGATGGGAAAGGAACAATATGAAAAATTATTTGCCTTATCCTCGAAGTACTTTTGCATCCACCAGAGAATACGTCCTGCATGATTTGATGGTCTTCTTAAACAAAATAAATAGATTTTCTGACAATTTTAAATTGACAGCAGTACTGCTGAGCTTTGACATTCTGGGTTGGTGCTTCTTTCAGGTTCTTTAAAATTTTTCTGGAAGCAATTAAAAGGAAGAATGCAAAGATGGCATCTTTTACTGAAGTCAGTGTCCGGAAGGCAACTCGGAAAGATTTAGATGGTGACCAAGACAAGGTAAAGAAAAATATTACTTGAAAATGCTTCGCTTCCTTTACCTGGTTCTGAGAATCAGGATTTGGAGAAGCATAGCATGTTTCAATATGAACAGGAAATGTGTGAATACTAAACTACTTCTTAAATATTTTCTTTATGCATAAACTTGTCTTTGCAATCTCGTAAAATTAACAAGGAAATTAAAGCTATTGTGTATTAAATCCTAATTTATTTAAGATTGTACTCTGCAAATGCCTGTTCATTTTAGCTTCGGTGATATAAAATTATATTACTCTCTGTTTGCCCCCAGATCAATGTCCTGCTGTAGCAGTGGTTGTCAAAAACTTTGCGGAAGATCCTTTTTTCATTGAAAGGCTTTTGCATGTACCTTCTGCCACCCCTCTCCCAACAAGGACTGTCATATAAGCAGGGTGATAGCTGTTAATGAAATTTTGTCCCCAGGCTCCCCTTCTCTGTAACTAATCAAGGCTGTCAAAACAAAAGCATGATTTATTCTATCTGTGGTGCACAAATTTAGACAGCTCGAGCGGGGTGCCTCGGGAGAGGGACCCCAAGTATCAAAATTGCCAGGCAATTAATGATACCCTTACAATTTAAGTTCCCGCCCCTCATGTGACAGTCCAGTCCAATAGTGATATTCGGGTCTGGGTCTGGGGTCTTCTTATTTCTCATTATGTCCTTTTCTTGCCTCTAGGCAGGTTCTTTTTTTTCCTGTTTCTGGGGCTGTGGTTTAGGCTGGTGGTTATTTGTCTCCTTTTTCTAGCTCAAACTGGTTCTGGGGCTTTCTGAGTTTTTTATTCTTTCAATCAGATAAAAGGTCAGCATTAAGCAAGGTGTAAGTTCTACTTTATCATAAATGATTACTTTTGAATGGTTAAGCAAAGCCTTTTAAAACATATTAACGGCATCCATAATTTTGTATACATTCCTGTGCTATTATAGCCTCACAATCTATAGCTTCCCATTACAGCCATGCGCTGTTCACATCTTGTTTGGGATTAGCCTGCATGCTCATGTAGCTCAGCTTTGCCTCCTTCCACAGCATAGCTTCTCTGCATTGTAAATATTCATCTTGTTTTAATGTTAAAGTTATCGTGAGTTGTAAGTTTATTATCTCTTTATAGTAGTGAGCTTACGGAAATTAACTTGTCCTTAAAGGTAGACCATTGAACAAGGGATTGTCAAATTCCAAATGTTTGGTTAAAGCCTTTTGAAGCAGTTGATGCTTCCTAACAGAATCAGCCTGATTATCTGGTCTGATGGATTTCTAGACACAGAATAATCAGGAAGCTCCAGGAGAGGAAGAAGAGAAGATTGTTGATGCAGAAGCTGATGAAGGGGATGGTGATGCTACAGAAGCAAAACGGAGAAAGAACCAGGAGGAAGAGGTAATGATTTTATAGGTGGTCAGCACTGCACATGAATTCCCAATTTCCTCTGCCTTGGTTTGAGTTGTGAAGGGAAGCTTCCATTGAAATAAAATGCTGAGAAAAAACAAACCCCACAGGGGATAGGACAGTCTCTGCTCTGCGGTGATCAGTGTTGATTTGGATGGGGGCCAAAACTATAGCAGAAGATGCAGTGATACAGAACCACGCAAGTTAGAGATGGAAGAGATCTGCGTTTTCCCAAGCCCAGTTCTTCAGGCATTGGGTACATGTATCTGGCAATCAGGTTCTCTGTGCGGTAGTTCACCTTAACTTCACCTCTTCCTAATTTCAGGCCAGTAATTGTTTTTAAAACTTTATTATGGTTCTTAATAAATATTCTCCCTGTCTCTGTGTGTTTCTCTGTGTTCACTACGTAATTATTGCTTAAAAGATGGGCTGCTCTAATGTCAGCAAGAGGGTAGAGTAATTGAAAATCTTGAGGGAATCCCATCAACAGAGTTGGATTATGGGAAGAGCCTTTTTTAGGTGGAGAAAACTAAATTCTGCTACAGTCCAAATAACCTGTAGCATCCTGGACTATATGAAGAATAATAGCAAGATTGTAAAGAAATAGAGACTGAACTGAATCTGTTCTATTATTTTCTTTACAACAAAATTGCATTTTCCTTGTGTCATAGGCGAGATACTTGCAACTTCGCTGTCAAGAATATTCATGAATAAAACTGTTCATGGCATGCTATGTTTCTGTATGTGTTCTGGCTCAGATAAATACAACATTATTTCTTTGTAGGTTGATTATGAAAGTGAAGAAGAGAATGGGGAAGAAAACATTGATGAGAATCTAGAAGATGAAGAGGCTGAAGTGCAAAAAGAAGAAGGAACTTCTGGTGCTGAAGAAGATCAGAATGGAGCAGATGGTGATGAATCTCAACATCTTTCCTTTATGTCTCAGACTAAAAAACAGAAAAATAGTTTACTTCAGTCAGCAGAGGTGCGAGTGAATGCTGTTCTGGACAGCCACCCATCAATACAGAATTATACGTTTGACACCGAAAATGAACTTTGGTGTGAGGTAAGATGGTAGTGCCTGGAAACATCCGTGTGTGGTTGCGCAGTGGTTGCACGTAGCTCCTGTAACAACTGGATCTTTTCAGTGGAGTGCTGCTGTTTTGTCTCAGCAATGTTACATTAATACAGAAAAGTGGCAGTACGAATGTACTTCTTGATATAATTTTTAGTAACTTCTAACTTGCAGAATCCCTGATGAAACTTTTTTTAAAAACAAATTTTTGACAGATTTATTGTGTTTTTAATCTTTAAGTGTATGATGCACCACTGTGTAGCTCTTGATGAAGAAAAGTTGTGGCTGGACTGTTGCAAAAGTGCAAACAACAAACAAACAAAACCTACAAAAACCACATACCCCACCCCTCCAAAAAGCCGCTCAAAAACTAACAATCATTTTAAGTTCAGAGATCTTGAAAGCAAAGTGGATGAATGGTCCTGGGATGTGATGTTCTTATTAGCCTCATTCAGCTGTAATTCTAGTCAGCTGTTTAGATTCCTAAACACACACCTAGGGTAGTTCAAGTTGTCTTTTTTTGCCTAAAAAGTAGGCTGGTTATGAGCCCAATGTTCAAGCTTCCTTATGGAGCAACANGGAGCAACAATACTTTGTTTGTTGTTTTTTTTTTTTTTAAACCCCTCTTAGGTTTCATTGACGCTTCCATTGATGAAGGTGTACTTTGACATCTCCTCCCTGCTTGCCTCTCTGGCACGAAGCACAGTCATTCACGAAGTGAAGGGAATCACAAGATGCTTGTTGAATGAAAGTACCAATAAGCAAGGAGAGAAGGAACTCGTTCTGCATACCGAAGGGATAAACCTTTCAGAGCTGTTCAGATACTCGGATGTACGTAATCTATTTATAATCCCAAACTTGAATGATCTTCTGTATTCTAGGGAGAGACAATGGATGATGGGTGCCATTTTTATTTAGCAGGGTGATGTGTAGCCTTTTCAGCTCTTAAACTCTCTTCCTCCTCCTTTTTCCCTGAAGATGTTTTCAGAGCTCAGCAGAGCCTTTTCTCAAGGGCAGCTTGCAAATCAGTTTTTGTGCAGCAGCCCAGTGTCTAATGACAGATAATTCCACACCATGCTTGTAACTGTCTCTAAATGTGACTTGAGGGAGTTCTTCCATCTAAATGAATTGCAGCACTTGGAGATGAATAGTTCTTTTATGCCATCCAGCCCATAACTCTACAAATACAGGATTGTTTTGTGCTGTGTTTTCTCTACTGCTTTTGTAAAATTTCAGGCTGGCTGAGACAGACTGGACATTGCATTGTGTTGCTTGGAAGACTGTAACATGTTCCTTTGCTACTTGGGATGGTTTGTTTGTTTGCTTTTTTTAATTTCAGATCATTTTCTCTTGTGGTGAGTTTTGATTCCAGTACTCTCATTCAAGTATAAAAGGCTCTGATGACGAGTTTATGCATAAATCCCCAGAGTAGTTTTTGTCTGTGTTTGGGTCTGAGTTGCTGCCTAGTTGTTCTGCAACTGTTGGTGCTGCTTAAGCTAATGAAAAATGGAGAAAATAATACTATTTTAGCTTAGCTTGAGTTATCTGGAAATGCAGAGTAAGTACTGTACTAACTTTTATCTGTGTTTTTTTTTTTTTACTTTAAGATTTTGGACTTGAACAGACTTTATTCCAATGATATTCATTCCATGGCTAAGAATTATGGTATTGAGTCTGCCCTGAGGGTGATCATAAAGGAAATAAAAGATGTATTTGCTGTATATGGTAAGATTTCTTTGTATTTTTAAGGAGAGTCTTTATTATCATTAAGATGGGAAAACCCAGCCCCAGTGCTTACAAATTTATGTCTTTGCATGATCTTTTCATTTATATGTGCATTTTTAAGTTGCACTTTTTCATAATTTTTATCATTCTAGTGCTTTCCATGACGACTTTGTTAGTTAATTATTTGGTTCCATTTAATCAGTAGAAAATTTACTAGACAAGGTTGATTTTTTTTTTTTTTTTTTTTTTTTTTTTTTTTTTTTNCCCCCTTCACAGAGCTTTTCTATTCTGGTATGTTTATTTTTTGCAAGCTGGAAGGTCCAGACAAATTAATTATTAACGTCTGAGGAACCTAACTATGTTAGACTTGCATAGTGGCCCTGAGTCTAGGCTTCCTTTGTAGTTCAGTTTGTATCTTTCCTAAAATATCCGTGCTGCGTTGTCTGAATGTTCTCCCTGCCTAGATTATTCAGAGTCCAGGCAACTAGCTTAGGGAAGATGCCTGACTTCATAGGCAGCTGAAGCTAGGCATGATGAATTTGCCTTCACTGAGCTAAATCTTGCTATGAATTAAAGTATTGAAAAGAGGGAAGATTAATACAGTGGGAATTTTAGCAACCAGTTATATCAAACGGATTTGCTAGCTGGCAGTCCAGAATGGTCCGACCCTCACATTGTTCCAGAACTGTGACGGAGGTATTAATGATCCCCCCCTTACACTGACTCCACAAGCGTTATTTAAAAATAAGTGCTAGTTCTTTTTAACCCAAACAGGGTGCACCTAACATCATGCACAGAAAATATCAGAACCTTTCTAACTCTGGTTCCTAGCTAATGTAAAGCCAGAGCTCTGTTCCGTCACAAATGGATGAATGTGTGATCCCCGTCTGCAGAAACAAAGATGATGCAAACCTTACTGGTTTTTTTTGTAAACTAGGCTGCCTTGCAGCATTCTTGACATTTTAGTTTCCCTGGAGAGATATTGTTTTATATTATAGTGAGGTCTGCCTGTCTTGGATATTTGAGGGGAATGGTTAAGCCAGCTACACACAAAGAGGTGCAACTGACAGAAGAGTGTTAGAGATGTTCTCCATGTTGATTAGATCTAGAGGGTTTAATTTAGGCTTGATTTATTTTAAGAAATACCTTAGCCCTGATGTTTGCTCTTTCTTGTGTTCTTAGGCATTGTGGTAGACCCTCGGCACCTTTCACTTGTGGCAGATTACATGTGTTTTGAAGGATTTTATAAACCACTGAATCGGTTTGGAATTCAGTCCAACTCCTCCCCTCTGCAACAGATGACATTTGAAACCAGCTACAAATTCTTGAAGGAAGCAACAATGATGGGTAAAGAGTTTAGTTTGAACTATACTGCTGCTGCATTTCACGTATGCTCTGTTTTCATCATAGCTTTCCACTGTTATGACTAATGCGTAATTGCATAAGAATAATATCAGAAGCTAAAATTTTAATTAAGCCATTGCCTAGGAGAATGTTCCAGATGTTTTTAATGAAATTCTGTCAGCTTAAATGAAGGCAGCTCCCACATGTAACTTGTGGGGTCTGTGGCTCCTTTCTTTAGGAATTCAATAGGCATTTTTATAACAAACCTTAAGATTGTTAAGATTTGTTACAGCAAAGCCTTTTAAAGGACTACTAAATCTGCCTTTTTCTCTCTTTGCCATTAAAATTGTCGTCTCTGCTTTGTTTTCCTGTCTCTGTTGTAACACCCATATTTTCATCTCTTCTCTTACCTTTCTATTCAGAGTTTTATTGTGAGAACAGTCCTCCTGGTTGTTACTTTGATTCAGTTTTTCTTCTGCTTTGTAGCACTTTATTATCTTGTCTGTGTTTGAGGAAAAAAGCAAAAGGGTCAGGCTCATTTGGTTGACAGCAGGTTTCTGGTGCCATTGGAGGTGCCCAAGAGTATCCTTCCTGCCCTCTAGTTGCTGCTCCGGAAGGTGTAGAAATCATAAGGCTGCATTTAGGACATCTGACATGGCACCAACCCTTCTACATTCAGGAGTCCTATTCAGAAAACTTGTGCTTTAAGTCTGTCATTAGACACTTTCTTTGATCTCATATTTTGGATACTATTTATGTCTCCTTTTTGCAAATACTCGTGGTTTCTGTCGCTTGCCAGTTGGATGCTCTCCTCCTTGGATGCTCCTGTGCTGCCTTTTTTGCTACCTAATACAAATGGGAAAAGCTCTCAACAGGATCTCTTCAGCTAGTATCTTAAACTGCCTTGCACAGATGTCAGAGATACTTTTATTATGGAATTCCTGGTTTTAAATGCTGGTTTATACCTTTTCTGGGAAGGTAATTTGTGTTTTAATGAGTAGTATTGGTTGCAATTGAATTAGTGTAAATCTGGGGTAGAATTGAATAAAGAGGATGTTTCCTGCACAGCTGCACTCTCGCTCTGGATTCACATTATATCACACATTGACTTAGAAATAACATCAGGTTTTTGCCAAGTGAAATGTAATTATGTTTAAGAATAATATGTGAAAAAAGACATGAAGTGCATGCTGACAGAAGGGCATGGTGAATTGCCTGGAAAGCGACACGGCTTACAACTGGAAGGAGTTACTGATTTCACCACCATGGAAATCAAAGTCGTAGTGTGGATTGCAGCAGTCTGGATCTCATTTGCTTTGACATAACTGGTAACTTGACTGTATGTTTAAAGAGATACTGTCAGGGTGTCCGCTTATGGCCCTGATCAGTAAGGAGGAAAAAAAGAAAGCTTGTGACCACTGTGCACAGCTAATGCAAGAAGTGCCGTCAGAGCGCAGGTGTGACCCAGCAGACTGCTGATCGGGGTTTAGTGTGCTTCCAAAGTGAGATCCCTTTGGCTGTTTGCTGGATGGAAGAATAACTCTTTGTTAACATCATGTGAGCAAACAGGACAGTTATGACTGTTTTGTTCCATGATCTAACAAAGGAGCTTTTTTTTTCTTCAGCTGACACACATTTAGGAGCAGTTATTTTAATTATTCAGCTGTAGCTGAGATCAGAGCCACAAGCACATGTCATACGCTGTGCTGTGGTGCAGCTCGTCCCCCTATCCTCTGTATGACAGAAAGTTCAGTACATTTTTTCTCAGTAGAATAAAAGATGACCGAAACTTACCAGAAGTTTAACAATTTTATTTCCAGTCTTCCAACTGCTCTAGTGACAAAATTCCAGCTTGCTGTAGTTAGGATGAATGAAAACCAGCCTGGATGTTTATAAAAACAGTGAAAGCAAAACAGTCCTAGCCAGACATGTCATCTGGAGAGCTTCCAAATTTCTGTGACACTATTTTGCTACAGTAAGTAACCACAAAATCAAAGGAATTCATGGAATGTCTCTCCAGTGAAAGGTTCTTTTCATATATAGCCAGAAGGATTTAAAATCCACATCAAAAGGATTCACTCTAACAAAGGAAAAAGACAGCAATGAAAAGGGAATCTTTTTGGTTTTACCTCACTGATTTTTTTATTTAGCAATCTAATCAGTGAAATGTGTTCACTGGAAGGTCAAATCTGTATTCTCTTAGAATTCAGAATGTGTTGTCTGTCTTTTCACGCTGAATAGGGAGAGCTCAGTAATGTGTGACCTAATTCTCTGCTTGCACAAAAAGATTGGGAAGAGATAAATTGTATGATGAGTAGGAAGAGTTTTGGACTCCTGCTCTCAGAGATACAGGTTCAGTCTGAACACCAGGTGGCAGTGGGGGCTGAACCAGATGACTTCTTGCATGTAAACCAAAATGCTTTCTTTTCAGCACTGACCTTTGAGAAGCTTTTGGAAGCATCCCAATATGATTCTGTTTGATTTCTGTTACAGGTGCCCATGATGAACTGCGATCCCCTTCTGCGTGCCTAGTGGTTGGAAAGGTTGTTAAAGGAGGGACTGGTTTGTTTGACCTCAAGCAACCCCTCACGTAGTGTTTTGGTTGTAACTTCAGGAT
>VZTO01017879.1:0-32207 GCA_013400615.1 Syrrhaptes paradoxus
TGAAAACACACAGAAAATAAAAAGATAAGCTTCAGAAATTTGTGAAAAGGTATTTTGGGGCAAAAAAAAGTTGCACTGCAGGTATTCACTTCAGTATAAGATTTTGCCTTTCAGTAAGAGAAATAGCTGAAAGAAAAAAATTGGACTTTAGCTCAAAACATAACCTTATAATAACAGAAGAACGGTGCAGTCTGATGTGGCATAAATAGAACTGCATCTGAATAAAGAAATTTGTAGTTAAGGGAATGAATTATGAGAGAGAGTGTCAGGCTGACTATCAGGAAAACCTTACTAACAGGGAGCTGTTAGGCTGTAAAATAATATATCAAAATTAACAAAGGGAAAACCATCAGAATATTTTAATGACAATCTTTGAAAAGCTCTCAAAAATGGGTACTATCATAAAGAATGAGTCTGAATTGTCAGAAGGGGAAAGTAGGTTGCCTGTGAGGTCATATCCTTCTCTGATTTTTGATTTAATATAGAGGACAGGAGAAAAAGAAAGGGAAAGGAACATGACTGTGCTGTATTATTCTCACCTTTAATGATGTCTGAACTCTTCAGAATAGTAATTTCCAGTAGTGAGCCAGCTGACAGTCTCAGATGCTGGATATTTTCCTGTATTTAACATTTCTTGAGCTAGAAACAGCATTTCTTAAACATAATATGTTGTTAATAATTGCTAAACCTAACCCAAGTGCAGAATTCATGCAAGCTTTTTGTTGAAGTTTATTGTTTTGCTGAAGTTTGTTGGATTTGCCAACAATAAATATTCATCTGTCAGCCTTGATATCACTCAAAAAATATACAAATAGCAGAAGGAAGAGTGAGAGCATCTCCCTTATGAGGAAAGGCTGAGGGAGCTGGGTCTCTTTAGCTTGGAAAAGAGGAGACTGAGGGGTGACCTAATTAATGTTTATAAATATATGAAGGGTGAGTGTCAGGAGGATGGAGCCAGGCTCTTCTCTGTGACATCCTGTGATAGGACAAGGGGCAATGGGTTCAAGCTGGAACACAGGAGGTTCCACTTGAACATGAGAAAAAATTTCTTTACAGTGAGGGTGACAGAGCACTGGAACAGGCTGCCCAGAGAGGTGGTGGAGTCTCCTTCTCTGGAGACATTCAAAGCCCGCCTGGATGCGTTCCTGTGGGATCTGATCTGGGTGTTCCTGCTCCGGCAGGGGGATTGGACTAGATGATCTTTCGAGGTCCCTTCCAATCCCTAACATTCTGTGATTCTGTGAGAACTTCCCTCAAAAGATATTATGGCATTCCTGGTGAAAAGTATCAATGTGAAAGGCCTGTATTTCGTGGCAGTCTTCCCTAGCCTGAACAAGTTATACGGTTTACTTATTTTAAAATGTAGTATTTTATACTTTACATCCTTCTATAACCTTCTGGGGCAAGGTAGAAATGACTCTTACTTCTTGTATTTTCATACAGTTGACTTCAACCTTTGATGTTTACAAATAATCCTTTGGTTTTTCAAACACTAGAGAGACTTGTCCTGCTGGGAGGTCAAGTACCCTAGTCTGCTGTACGTTTCCACATTCAGAAACAGTCCTTTAAAATAAAATGAGATTACACACGTCTTGAAATGATACTTACCTTCTTATAAGATCAACTTTAACAGGCATTTTTGCATGTGTGGCAAAACTCATTAATTTTGGTTGCTGTCCAGCAGTGCAAATGTTGTATGCCGGTTTTGTGGAAAAGTGTACTCATTAAAGTGTTTATTGTATCAATGTGAAATCTTTATTTTTTCTTCATCAGTTAGTTCTCTGCAAACCATGGTGTCCTCAGCCTGATATGCCAGGCTGCACACTGAGAGGTGCTGCCAGTTTAGAAGAAAACTTTTCCCTGGGCAGTTTACATTTTGTGAAGTTTTGGTTCAAGGGAGTGGATTTCTTTATCTTCCGGAAGGCATCAGTGAACAGACTTTGCATTACCTGGCTATCTCATTTCATTGCTGACCAGAAAGAGAACCCTTTTAGGTATATATGGCAAGGTGTACTGGGGTCCTGGCTATGCTGTACTTTTGTGCTCTGGTCATTCAAGTTGGTGTCATATCCAGTAGCAGCCTTGGCACAAGAATTTCTGTAGCTGGAGATTTTGTGAGACCTCACATTCATTCACTTGAAGTCAGCTACTGCATTTCCCTGTGATAATTATTCAGCTGCTATTAATATCAAGCAAAATTGAACCAGCAATACAGAGATAAAGGCTTTGTGCCTTATCGTTCTTCAGTCTTCTTTATTTGCCATGTCTCTAGCTTGTTTTTAGACCCTAAGATAATGTTTTGCAGAAAAACATTGTTTCACGTTCCTGGTAGCACTGCAGATTGCATACAGTCTAACCACACTGTAATAATTATCTAATCATATCTAATTTTGTATTTTGTAAAGCGCAAGAATGGTTTGAAAATAGAATGGAATTGATTACATTAACAGTTCAGTGACATGCTGCCTGATAATAAACTTTTCACTAAATAAAAACAAAAAAATGCTAAAATTGAACAAAAAGATTGGATACCCTGAAGGGTTGACAGATTGAATATTCAGTTTAATTGTAAAATTAGATGAGTTAACAATGATTAATGTCCCAGATTAAATGGTGTTCCACTGTTAATTTCTTTGACCCTTACATCTAATTCATGTTAAAGTACAAAATAATTATTGCAAAACCATTCTGCAGTTTCTGCAGTGCCCAGTGATTGCAGTGGCAAATTAAGCAGGTTGTGCTCTCAGCTTGAGAAGCTACAAGGTTTGAGGAAAGTCCTCATATATCTGTATTTTAGGACGTTTTCTTACATTTACAGTAATTTGTAGTAGAGGACTTCTTTCACACTTTATTAGAAAGATGAATCAATTGGAAAAGTCCTACCTAATGTCATTATTGTTACTTTATTTTATGTACTAAGGGTTTCAAAGTGAATTATGTTGCATCAAATGAAATTCTCATAGAACTGCATGCAATAAGTACAGGCATATCATGTGAATATATATGATATGGTTGTATAGAAATAATACACACAAAGATAATGACAAGGCATGAGTGTAAAAAGCTTTATTTAAGAACAAAAATGAACTGTTGGCATAAACTCACTAGCTTCTGAATCATAACACTGATGGCAGTATTATATTGGTTAAGCAAACTCTTTCTGAGCACATATCCAACAGACAATAAAGCGCATGCAGAAGTGAGCGTAAATATTTCATGATAGCTTAATCTCAGTACAAAAAAAGGCCTCCTTAGAACATTCTGTGCTGAAGACTTTGCCTCCTGCTGCCACTCTGCTTTATGATGATCAATCACATAGACACACTGCCTACTGCACTTTCAGATGCAGTTTCAGCCCTTTAGGCTGATACCACAATTATACTTCAGGAAGAAGCCTATCATATCATGAAGCAAAGGAAAAAAAAAAAAAAAAGGAAAAGAAGTGAAGGATGTAAACTAAGGTACAAGGTAACTAGGCACAAGTGTAGATTTGAAGGTAGCATTAGAAAGGTTATGTTACAGCAAAGTCAACAGCAGATGTGCTGCTCCGCTATTACTATTCTTAGTTGCTTTGCTATGAGCACTGCTGTGGGGCATCCACCTGTTTTAGTTTCTCTCCCATGCCATTATGGTACCAGGCAGTATACTTTTTCTAACCATATTGGTCTCTGGAGGGAGAACTTAAAGGATTTTACCTGTGCAGTAAAGGAACATAAATCATATTCATTGTATCCAGGGGGACAAAAAAAATCCCACTAGTCACCAGAATAAGAAATCTTTATGATCTCCAGAACAAGTAGATCAAAGATCAATCTTCATAAGGAGAACTTTACAGATCATCCAGGATGCCTGGGTTTATTTTGGATTCTTACATTTCACCAGAAGAAATAAGAGAGATAGTATATGGTATGGTCCAAACCAATCACAGTTCCTCTGTAGTTTTTAATCCAGTGTCATCAATTAATTGGACAGCAATTACAATGAAAGCAACTTTGAGCTATTGTCCATGTAGTAGGGGAACCAACAAAATCTGGCCTTACTATTAAAATAAATGAGTATCTAACAATGGCTAAGACTAAACAAATACAGAGTCTTTCTGAAACAAAGTAATTTGAATGTCCAGGACAAAATTAATCCTGAACTTAGTAACTGGTGTTGCTGTTGATTTCCAGTAATTATTTTCTGTTTGACTTAAACAAAGCATTACATATAAAGCAGATTTTAATGGAATATAAATCCTGGCTTGTCTGTCAGTAGAGGGCTTGTTGAGGATTTAATGCCAGATGAACAGGCCTTTCTAAGAAAGGTTGCCATCAAAGGTTGCCAGGTCCCACAAATTAAGAAGAGATAGAGACTACTGGATTTTTAGATGAAGCATTTGGGCACTGATTCAGACATCTGAAGACTTTACTACAAATTCTGTCTTGCTTAGTGAAAAAAGTATTGTCAGAAGAAGCCTATAGGTTAAAAGTTAGGTGACAAGAAAACACATCTTAGGCTAATTTAGAAGGCTACAATATATTTTGATGGAGAAAGGGATTGCCTCACCTACTGTTGACATACCAGTTGTATTGTGATGGTTTATGAACTCAAAGGATTTGATCTGTGCAAATAAATGGGAACAGTTCTAGAAGCATCAGGGTAGGTATCTTACTTTCAGGCAGCAAGCAAATCCTACTTCACTCTAGAAGCTGCTTTTCTTCTGTTTTGAAGTGAGGCTACTCACCTTTCCATGCTCTTAAATGATAGATATCTGTGCTCATTGTTGATTTTCTCCAAAAAGCTTTCACATTTATTGGTTGAAAAAATGTGTATCTCGTTTTCTGCTGCTTCTTGTTGCGTATTAGGTTGAAAATTATAGTATGGTGAAATTTGACTTCCTCCTTTTCCCGACTGTCACAAATAGTATTTTAGTCTGACCTTAAACTTAAGATTTTAACATATATATAATGTAAAAGCCCACTCTATAAACAGAATGAAGGATTGGCTGAGGTGTCAAAAGTGTTCATCTGAGTTTTACTCTCCTGCCGCATAATTATGTGCTGAGATGATAATGAGTAGTACTGGGTGGCTGTGAGGATGGAATGCAGATTTGTCAGTATGTTGCTTCTTGATGCAGGTGATGTGCTTCCATATGAAGTACAGGGAATTATCTTTATCTGGGAAAGAAACAGGCAAGAAAGCTCCCATTTTGACTTTTGTCACCTAAAATTAATAAAAAATAATCTGGTGGCATTAAACATAAGTAGCCTTAAAAAACAGTGGATTTGAATAGAATAAGTATCTTCTGAAACTGTGATGGACTTAGTAGGAATATATGCAGGTGTTTGAAAGGCTGTCTTTGTCTTTTTGTTTTCTTTTGTAGTCAATATCTATCAACTATAAAAGCTGAAAAATTAATGGAGAAGTTCTACTCTAGTAAGGAATTCGAGGTGCCATATATAAAGTATTTACTTCTTTGTTTTCTTTATACTTAAGTCACATCAACTGTTCAGGTTAACCAGTACTGTTTAATTTCATGCATCATTTTGTTTCTTTCAACGACACAGAACTTAATCTAGAAAACTCATGTTGGAAATTGGTACAGAAAAGGCAATAGGTAGGTCAAGTAGCTGTTGCAGAAGGCAATTATCTCAGCACATGCCTAAAAATTGGTACTGTGCTAACATACCAATGTTAACATGATGTTTATAGGCAAAATACAGCACTTTGGACTTAAGCACTTGCTAGCAACTAAAGCATTTCCCATAGAATCCAGGCCTGTGGTTAATTCATGTTTTGGTTAGCCGGTGCTTCATCCTTACTTATTCTTACCTGGTCTATCTGAATTAAGTTAGTATGGCGATGCAGACATATGTGACTGGCACACCCTTTATTGTCCTGCAAAGGCATACCTTTAGGGATGTTAATAAAGTAATGAAAAGAACCATGTCCACCATCCAGCAGGGAAAGATCATCCTGCCATGAGTCCTTAAGATGAAAGCCAATACCCAAAGATAGTCTCAAGACTACTATGGTCAGAAGGTCGCCCTGAGAATCTTTTGGTTCTTTTGCATCATCCCGACACACATAAAAAAGAGTGGCCCAAAGAAAGCTGCTCTGCAAGAATACAAAGAGGACCCTCAACAAGAGCAGTGGCAAGAGATAGTAAACACAATTTAGTGACTAAATTGTAAAATTTAAAAGTTATACTGTCATCTTTAAACACAACTGGGATCAAGTGTGTAGTGCAGATAAGAGAATTTTGTTTGAAATCTTTAAACAAATGAGCATGAAATACTTAAACGTACAATGTAAACCTGTTGGAAACACAAGAGTTAAATTTCATAAAAATCTCAACAATTTAATATGTGCTTGTTATTCCATGTCAGAACAAACTAGGCCATTTTGGATTTTCATGGGTGGGTAGAAGAATGGTAGGGAATTGCGTTCAAGAAAAAAACAGTAGTTAGTGAACCACTTTAAGAGGTGGGATGTCAGCCTCGGGGATAGCACAGTCTTCAGTCTGAGTCTCTGGCAGCCTAGGAGAACATGTTAATCATCTGTCTTTTTGGGGTCATTCTCATCTGAGTCCTTTTTAGCAGAAATTCATATCCTGAAACCACAATTCATCCCTAATGAAAATATGGACAGCATTTTCTCTAGAGGTGTCTAGTTGCCCAGTAGAATGCAGTTAATATGGAAAATGAAAGACAGTATAGTGTCCGCATAGGGAAGAATGCTTCCTTTTTTCTTTTTCTCCCCACAAAAGTAATAGTTAACCATGTAAAGTCAGTTCACCACTTGTTTCCATTTCAGATACCAAGCATGGTTCTTCGATAGCCATTCCTACCCACGTGGACAGTGCTCTCTCCCCCTTCAGTCTAACCAAATGTTACAGACTGAGGTGAGGGGTCTGGGAAGGGAACCTATATAATTCAGATTATATGTTCTGAGTCTTCTCTGAGACTTGTTTTATTGGGAGTTCTTGAGTTGCATAAATACACGGCAGCATTGGAAGTGCGTGTAACAGGAAAAGGTCCTGCCCTGAAAATAATACAACTGACTGTCCTAACTTTTAAAATGGATAGTAGTTCTCCATGACCTCTTTCCAACATCTTGCTAGAGTTGTAGAAGCATCAGCAATTAAAAAAAAAAAAATCTTGTTCCAAATAGGTGCATGCCTTGAGTGTCTTTTCTGGTTCTAATGTGGTTCTGAGCAAGAATTTTTAGAAGTATCTTATGAAATATTAAAGCAAGCCAACAATAACTGAAGACTAAAATCCATTAACACAGGTCACAGGAATAGGTAGCTCAAGAGTAGTGCTGTTAATTAGGGTGCACAATTTTGTGTAACTTTTGCATATTGTATGAATTCACAATATTTTAGTCTAGGTAAAGAATGAGAAATTATGTTTGAGAAACATTTCTAAAAATGGAATTGTTTTACCAAACTAATACTGTAAAAATAATGAGAACTTTTCATCACCCCTCGTACTGAATGGGATAGCGCAAGGCCCTAAAGGGTTAAGTTATATAATTTAGGATGAAGGCCCCACAAATTTGGGCAAGAAGAGAAAAATCTGTGCACAGCACTGCAAAATAGAATTGCTTAGTGAAAATGAACAAAAGCAGAGAAGAGTAGATGCTGGTTTCAAATACATGTTTTGAAGTCAATGAATGAGTCACACTTGATTTTTTACAGAAAGGCAAGGGTGCTGCTCTTCTGTTTTTTTTCCTCTGAAAACACTCTGAACATACAATTTGCAGCTTGATATCGAGTACTGTGGATTACTTCCTTGAATTTCCAGATAGCACTGTTTATAAGGAAAGAAGGCAGTGGATGCATCTAGACCTTGTTATTCGGTGTTGAATGTATTGACAACAGGTCAGTAATTCTTCACCAATTTCAGAGAAGCAAAATGGCATTATCAGCTTGGGAGATCCACCAGAATCCAGTCTATTTTCATGGACCCTTACGCTGACATCTGTAATTTTTAATGATCTGCTTTGCTTATTTGAAATTAGGACCATGTTAGCATGGTTTCTCTGATTACCTTTATATAAATTTTCTTGTCCGTGAAGTCTGAAAAAGTGTCCAATACAGTGATCTTCAGGTGCCACACAAGCAATATATTTAATTTGCTCTTAGTGTTGAGAAAAGAAATTTCATATTTTTTGTCCTTTAAATTAAAATGTAATAAAATAGAATATAATTAAACTCCCCCTGTCTCTGCTGTTACTCCTACCAATAATGCTACTAGATTTTTATTAGCAGAGGTGAAGAAGTTTCTGAAAAAATATTTTGATACTTCGGGTAAATCTATGTGCATACCCACATGTGCAATGTAGCAGCAGCAGAACTGTGTAATATGTTGTATGTTATTAAGTATTGTTACAGTGCTTCAATCAAAATTCAAGACAACATCTAAAGACAGTTATTAGTTGTTTACAACTTACATCAGTAAATGCTGTGTGAGGTGCTTGAGTTTAAGCTTTAGCCTCGTGGGTTATTCCATTTCTCCTAACAGGTACATGTGGGCATGACATGCAAAGTTGGCACTATCAGGTTTTGAGGTTTTTTAATAATGGACATACGGTAAACTAGAAGTATATGGGACATCTTGAATCAAAGAATTCTCCTCATTGTCATACTTATCTATGAGAGAAATCAGAAGAGAGTAATCAGGCAATAGAAGAAATCGTTCCCACAGAAAGTTAGCAACATGACAACATGTTTAATATGTTCAGTCCATACAAATATTTGTATGGACTGAACAGTAGAAAAGATAATGGCATCTTTGACCTTAACAATTCATGTATTAAAATTAATGGTTTGACATGTTACATATATTGAAAAATGGTGTAAAAGAACTGAAAAATATTTCATTCTCCTTATTTCAGTAATCGTAATCAGAAAAATGGTGTAATCCCATATCCAACCAAAGTACTTAGTTATACATCCTGCTTTACTGTACAGCTGAGCTCTGGGACTCTCCCACCGAAATGCATCCTCTGATTTATCTTCTGTCTAAACTACTTCTTACATTATGACTTTGTGCTGCAGCCTTTGATATTCCCTGTGACATCATGAGACAGCTGTGTTACATTGTGTTTAAGCAGTACTAAACCTTTAAACTTTAAACGAATATTTTTCTTCTTGAAGGTATAAATAGAATATGTAATAAGCATCTGTGGGATATACAATTAATGTCACTTGTGAGGAAAGACCTTCATGATGCACTTGGGTTTTGGCACTCTTAAATTATGAGCTCTTTACTACACTCATGGGATAAATTCCATATTCCCTAGATGCTTATTATGTATCTTCCATCTCCCTTAATTCCTATTAGCTGGATTAGTAGTTGTAGTGATGTTGAGGTTTATGGTAATTTAACTGGGGTTATTCTCAGTGATCAATAAATAAACTTCAGAAGTTTAGTAATTTTTATTTTCTAGCAATTCCAGGGTGTATGGCTGTAACAATTTACGTTAAATCTAGTTGGATATACCAAAAACTTTGGTCAACTGTGTACACTGGTGTATCCATTACCTAAATTTCAAAAAAGCAAATCTATAAAAGCAAAAGATTTCAATAGCAAAGAATGAGCTGAATAACAAGGTTTTGGGGTGACTAAGTTGGGGGCATTTCCTTTAGCATCCGCAAATGTTAGAAAAACCTAATTTGCGAAGAGGATCAATATTTTGTTGTTAAATTATGATATTATTAATGTTCTAGTCACAGTCATTATCTGGAGAGTTTGTCAAACTGGTGCAGAATGGCCTAGATTAGTTGTCAACTCAGGAGCAAATAAGACTTTTAAAAGACTCAATAAAGTCCAGTGATTAATTGTTATATATTCTGATTCATGCCTATCCCATTTTATCTAATTTAATAAAAGTCTAAAATGATGATTAATCCTTTCACACCAGCAGTTGCTGGTACATCCATTACATGTCCAATCTGAATTCCTCTGCCAAGGAGTTAACTACTATTTTGAACTTGGTGTGAAAAATATCATTATAAATTTCATTAACCTGATCATCAAATTTAAAAAAGTCAACTCGTAAAATCCATTACTACATATCATGCATCGAAGATTAAAAACTGGTCCTCAGTGGGGAGGAATAGCCAGGATTTAATTCCCACAGCATATGTTTAAAGTGCTCATATGACATTATTGTATCTGTAATTATCAGAATTTTATGTTTATTAACCCAAGTGAATTAAGAATCTTGTTTTGCGTAAAATTTAGCATGCATGTTAAATTGACCATTAATTCAGAGCATATCAATGTATATGCATTTACTACAAATGCAAAGATATTTGTTTAGCATATTGTAATAATTTTAGCATTTAGAGAATTGCCTTCCTTTAATTTTTCCTTCTCAGATAAAATAATTTGCTTCTTCGGTGCTTCCAGTTGGCTATCTTTGTGAGAATCCCCATGGGTGACATTGATTTAAATCTTACTTCAAGTAATCCTTCTGGGGGAAACTTGGCGTATTTCATGTTTGCACTATATCTCAACTATAACTGAGTCTTTGTCTTTAATAAAACATTTTTCCAACTGTAACACTTTATTCTTCACTGCTGCTTGGCCCATCCATAGTTACAGCCAAGAGAGACGCCTCTACGCCCAACATTAAACGTGCCTCAGAAATAGGCACAAAAGCTCACAGCGGTGCAGGACTCAGAATGGGTTTATTACTCATTCTTATGAGCGTTGCTCAAGATGGAAATTCAGTGAATGCATGAAAAATAGTCTGCCAGAGAGTCCAGAGCGCCCACCTTTTCCCTATCCATTACGGGGATTTGAACCCAGTTCCCCTGACTCCGCACCAGCCCACTGAAACCCGGCCCAGCCCTGCCCCCTCCCAACCCCTCCCCTCCACCCAGCCCCGCCCCCACAGGGCGGGCCGGCGTGTGAGAGGAAACCAGCCCAAAGGGCAGCAGGCGCCCCCTGCGGGCTGTGGGGCGTAAAGCGCTCCTGGAGGGTGAAGGTCCGTACAGCAGTGTGTGATGCACCCTAGGAAAAAGCGGAAAACAGTTGGGACAGAGAGCCTTCGTCAGAGTCAGTAAAAAATGGATTATTTTTCACTCGTGAGCACAAAATGCGGTCCCTTGGTGACTCCAGACAGAGGTGAGTCACCAGGCTTGAGAAAAGGGGAACTGTGGGGTTTAACCAAACCAAAACCACTATTATTTTTTTTTAATTTTTTAATTTTGTATTGGAACCAATATGAAAATGCACCTCCTTCCCAAAAGAGCTTTTTGGCTGCAGAATCCAGCCATGACACAGGGATGCAGCCGGGACCAGACGTAATGCTCCTGCCGGCAGCCGGCTTTGCCTTCTGCCCTGGGCACGGCTTCAGCTGAGGTACTTTGGACTGGCACCGCTATTGTTCTGTACTGCAGGGAGCCGTGCAGCTTCACAGCTTGGTGTAGCTTCACCTTATGTGTTCTGACTCGACCTGCCCCAACGGCTTTGCCCATCTCCCTTACCCCTGCTCAGGTGTTCTGCAGAAAGAAAATGGGAAAGTTAGGGAAGAGTGGAGAGGCCCCTTATTATCCACAGCATCCATGCTTCGGTGGTGAAAAACGCTTTTCTCCTTCCTTTTACTTACAGAAACTAGCATCATTTCAGCTGCTAGACATGGCAGCGCAGAAGTGTTTCAGCCAGGTGATTCAGAGATTTATAGAATCATAGAATAGTTTGAGTTGGAAGGGATTTATATCACATATTCAGATTTTGAGGTTTTGGATTTGGAAACACATTTGTACTGTAAAACGGTTTGGGTTCTCCTGAAGAATGAAAAGTATGAAGTATGAAGAAAAGGGGAGAGTGCCTAGGCGATTTTTACTCTTGAATGGACCAAAACTGTGTTCTAAGACATCATTAAATCAAAA
This sequence comes from Syrrhaptes paradoxus, assembly GCA_013400615.1. Taxonomy (NCBI): domain Eukaryota; kingdom Metazoa; phylum Chordata; class Aves; order Pterocliformes; family Pteroclidae; genus Syrrhaptes; species Syrrhaptes paradoxus. Next base: position 11,891 of record VZTO01017879.1, read on the forward strand.
AAGTTTGTCTATTGTAAAATCCTTGTATCTTTGATCTATTTTTGATGCATCTTTGATACAAATTATCTTTTCATCTATTAAATGCTAGGCTTAGAGTAGCTTTTTCTTGTAACAAATGTTTTAATTTTCTACCTTCAATATTTTGCATAAAGTCCACCAACCTGAGTAAAAAAATTCTCCATAGAGGTTGCAGGTGAATGTATATGATGTAGTAGCATCTCCCAGAAATTCAACTCTGGACTTTATGGGCTGGAATAATACCCAGCCATATTTAATAGGGTCCTATAAAATTCTGTAATTTGTTTCAGTTTTTGAACATTATAGAGAATTATTTTCTAAAGTTAAGGTTACTAATAAAGACCTCTTTTTTTTTATTTTACTTTCTTTTTACATTTCAGCTGTTCCTATTCCACTGAAAAATCTCAGTATCATTAGTTGGCTTTTGGTGTGTATCCATTCCTGAAAAAATTCCTGTATTTTTTCTTGAGATGCTCTCAGTAAATGGCAGTCGGGCAGAGGTAACATTTTCTTGGCTGCTGAATCACCTCACAAGAGAAGTCATATGTAATAAAATGTTTCACCAACAGATCTGAATCTTCCAAGTGCCCAGCCATTTATTTTTTTCTTAAATCTCAACAACTTGTAACAGTTACATGATTTTCGTTATTAACACAGACAGTAAGTCTGGGAGCAAACCAAACTGTAATCAGAAAACAAGACAATATGGTAAATATGTGGTTAGTAAGGGGGAAAAAGTTTGAGAAACTGTTAAAGGACATACTGTCCTTTGGGGCAGGAAGGGGAGGAGAATGGGGGTCAAAGGAGATGGAGAGACCAGACATAAAACCCCACTGCTTGAATTGCTGAACCTGGGGAATATAAGGTGTGTTTACCATGCTGTTCAGTCATTAACACACAAGGGTTTATCTCTCATAGCCGGTTGCAGCGCTCGACTGGTAGTCAAAGGATGAAATAAATACCCAGTATGTAAACCTAAACATATGTAAAATAGGTAAATACAGAGTAGCCTTAAACATAGACTTTCTCCTTCTTTGTGTATGTGTGGATATAGTCTTACATACGCATAAACTATTAAAAAAAACAAACTATTTTTTTAGCTAATTCCAAAATAACAGACCGGTGGAAAAAAAAAAAAAGACCTGGTTTAACTGATTTTGGTACATGTAAGGGGGGAAAGAAGGTTCTTTTTTTCCTGTTTCCTCTAGTTATAAAAATTACAGTGATTACACATCATAAAGCCTATCTGTAATAAAACGCATCAGCTGGCCAAGGTTTTCATCGCTCACTCAATAATCCATTAATACAGCAACGCTGCCCAGGCATCTTTATAATACCAACTCAGAGGTAATTTTAATCAGCTAGACCAGCTGGTATTTAACAGCAGCTGCTGGAGATGCCACAAATATACTCAATAGCTGACATCTTTATTTGCAGTTTTTCAAGGGGAGAAGAGATCCTCCTGTGGTTACTTATATTAAGCTTTTTTTTTTTTTAATATATATAAGTATTGATACCAGAGGGCAATACCTGAATGAAGGAGGGAATAGAGTTAATACATAAAATAAAAAATATATTCTTAGAGTCAGAGGGCTTTTTCATGAAGTCCTCTTCATAAATTAACAAAAAAAATAAAGCATAGATGCTGGCTTTGTTAGAGTTTAGAACCTTTTGCTGGTACATTTGCACTAATCTCAGCCAGGGCTTGCAGCATAAAATTTACTCTGCAGTGCTGCATCGCCCTGTCTTACTGAAGCTTTCCTGTCTCTCCACAATATAAATGTGTGGAAAATAGTGCTCTTGGTAGAGAAAAGTGATGCTTGCTCACATGTGTTCAATTTTAACTGACACGTACTTCTTTTGTCCTCAGTTTTGGCTTTGAGCGTCTGTGTGCAGGAGTGTATCTATGCTTAAAGACACGGGTGTTTGTGTATAAATAATGCACAATATGTTTATTTGTACTTCCCATCTCTTATAAGGCTAGAGATGAATTCAACAACTGAATAAAGCACCGCTTTCTGCAGCAGTAAATGTAGAATGCTATTTCACATTGGGTTTGGGGGGGAACAAGCAGAGGCAGTGCGAAGTTAACAGTCACAAACACATTATAAATAAAAATTTAATTACACTTGGGGGAGCTTGGCTTACAAAGCTCACAAATCCATAATAGAGCCTGCTGGTAATAAAGGTCTGATCTGTTTGTTAAACTTCAGTATTTCTGTCCTTCTGTATCTCTTCTATGAAAATTCAGTTTCTGCATTGATTACCAATTGCAAAAAGGACTGCTGTAAACAGTTTTTTCTGTTAGATGCCAAATTCCGCATTTCTTTATTAAGAAAATAGTTATGACTCTTAGGTAGGGCAGGGGAGGTGCCACGAGAAGTATAAGTAGATCTGTTTATCATGTGTCATTGTGGATGAGATCTGGGTTTAATATGAATTTGACTTGCTGGAGATCAGCTTTTGTTAATGTATGAGCAAATTTGAAGGTAGCAGCTTCTTTGGAATGCAGATTTCAAAAAATGCTAGTAGTAGTTTAAATGGTTATGAAAGTGTAAGAAAACAAAGTGTTATTAAACTTGTTAGAGGTGTGTTTCTAGGACAGTAACAGCGAAGAGTAGTACATAGTTTTAATTTTTCTTCTTTCTTTTAAATTCAAAATCTCATAGTTGAAATAAGTTGGTGGCAGAAGGGAACAACCCTGAGTACATGGATATAAATCCTTAAAACAAATTTGGGGTAGTCATTTGCAGGTACTCATTTGTTAGTCCCAGTGAGTTACCTCTCTGTAGTCAAATACGAATCTGTCTGAGACTGTGATTGACTACTTCAAATTAAAATCCAGTGACAGAATGGATTACTGAGGTTGCAATTTGACTAAAAAATACTTAGCAAGCATGTTTTCTCTTATTTGTAGTGAAAACAGTCTTCTGAAGTTTGTTTAGTGTGTTTGACAACAGACAGTTTGATATATTGCTGGGCACAGCGGTAGGTTGGACTTGAGTGGTATTAGCTTTCACTGTTTTGATTAATGGTAATTGTTTCGATGAAAAGGCATGTTTTACGTACAACTCATAGTTCTGGAAAACAGAAGTCAACTTGCAAGATCTGTAATTACTGTTCTGAGTTAGCATATAAAAAAAGCTTGGAGAACATGCAGGCAAATCACAGTAGGGGTTTTTTTTCGTATGTCTGTTTATTTTGTATGGGATTGCATTTTGCATTTTGTAGCTTTTATACACTGCTTCTTGTTGGAGAAAATAAATCTTGGGTTTTATCTCTTCTTGAATGCTGCAATGTGCTTTAATATACGTCTCTGGATTTCACATTGTAGTTTCAGTCTTGGTATAGTGAAATTTTTTCTGTGTTTTCAGTCATCAGTAACAACAACAAAAGGTCAACCTGGAGACTCCCCTGTCTCCTCACATCCCCACACAGTCCTGCAGGGAAGGAAAAGATACCTGTTAATCTTTAAAATCTGTTTTCTCTGGTTAGAAAAACAGTGCCTTCTCCCGCTCTCAGAATGCATTTTCTAGTTTTCCTAAGATACTTTTTTCTTTTTTTTTAATAAATATTTTATTTTCCCACAAAATGGAAATAGCTTATTATTTTTGTATTTAGGTAAATAAAAGATTGCAACGATGTGTTTAGATGTAAGTCAACACCAGCAAAGTAAAGGATGTCAACTATTATTACTGATACCATCTTTCATTTATATAGTGCTTTCATCCTAAAAGATCCTGGTTTCTAGAAAATGTAGATTTAAGCCAAAAGCACAATTAAAAATATATCTCCTTGTCCCTGCATGTTAGCTTCGAAGTATTGTTTGTCAATTTAACAGACAGTACCAAAATATCTTTTTTCTGCTTTGCAGATGCAAAAATGTACCATGAAATGAGTATGCTGAAAGTACTGTTAAACCATCTCTAGAAGAAGAGAAAATTGGTTTTATAGGTTCCTCATTTTATGACATGCTTTCTTCTCAGATTTTAATATTTTGCAACACATTCTGAAAGAAGAAATGCATAGATAGTGTGTTTCTATATCTGAAACATGTAGGGGCATCACAGCCTACCTGAACTGTTCCCTAGACAGTATTAAAAAGAAAGCAGTAATATCTAAATTGTAGAGAGAGGCAACTGGATTTCTAAGTGTGGTGCCAATGTTTGTAGTCAACAATGAGACATTAAAAAAAATTGTAGCCCATGTTGATAACAGCAGGGTTTGAGGTTTGTATTATTAGAGCTTGCCTAAAAGTATTAACACACGACTCATATATAGCCTTTATATAAGCTATGTTCTATTATATATTTTGGGGGGAAATAAAAATCTGTAAAGCATGAAATTGTGGTGTTACAAAATGATTATTTCTAAAAGTGAATTATCTCGTCTCATAGTAGTACTAGCTTGGATTGCTATGTTAGATGTCAGGTGGTTTATTTCTGAGCAAAATACGAATTAATAAGTGTAAGTTTTAATACTTACCTAAACCAGTGACAAGAAAATAAATACTACTTTTTATTTACCTTGCAGTTAACAACCGTGTGTCATTGTGGCATCTTTTATTGAAAGGAACTTTATTTAAGTAGCATAAACTTGTTGGATGGGCTTCAATTAAATGATGATTTGTTAATGCAAATGTGTAGCGAATGACTGGTAGTACATCTGTCTCTTCATCCATAGGCCATTACTGTGCAGCATTAGCACATGATTGTAAAAAAATGGAAATCATTATATGCAGGTAGTACATATTCAATCAATTCTGACCTTATGTCTCCAACAAAATAAAAAAAAAGTATGCAATGTAAATGATATTTAATCTGAACAAAAAAAAGGGGGGGAGAGAATCTTTGAATATCTGTGATTCAAGCTGTTAGATGATGTGAGGTGACTGCTGTTTGGGATTGATTGTTATTGGTGGCCCCAGTGGGGAACAGCCAGCACATTAATCCTCTCTTACTCCTCCCTCATGCTCCTCCAATCCAAATAGTATTTTTGTTTATATTAGGAAATAAATACTGTTCTGTTTATTTTAAAATTCCTTTTTTTTTACACGTCTCTTTTGGAGATTGAAAGGAAAAAGCTCTGTATTGATGACCAATGTTAGCCAGTTAAGCAGGCAGTGACAATTAATACAACAAAAAATCGTACAATTAGCTTCAGCTCCATAAGTGTCTAATGAGCCATTTGTCAGTCTTTTGGTGAAATAAACTACTCTATCTTAATTCTCTACTCTTGCAGCAAATAAATAGAAGTTATGAAACACCCGGGCACCAATAAAATATAATTTATTTTGCAGGGCATGGCAGAACTCCTTACATATCTAAAATGAGCATGTTATTTACAAACGACTTGTGATACTAATATAAAAAAGGATTTAAATGTTAACTGCTTTCATTCTGCAGTAGATATGTTTTCTTCCTGATTTGTTTAATCATTTAAATGTATAATTATTCCTAAAGGCATGTGAGTTAAAATGACTTCTCCTGACGTGATTAACTCATAAAGCCAAAATGAACCTCAGAGAGGACCCTGAGAAACGCCAGAGATCAGCAGTCTGCAGCCGAAACCACAGCCAGTGTCAGGAAGGACAACACAGGTGTTTCCAGTTGGAAACACATCCTTGCTGCTCTTCCCTCCCTGGCCCTTCTGGCCCTGTCAGTGGTACAACCACCTTTTCCACAAAAAACACCTCAGTGGCAATGGCAGTAGCTGTTCGGGTGCCAACGCTGGTGGTGATGGAGGTGAAGCCAGGAAAACTGGGCTGACAGAAGCTCCTTGTCCAGGCAGTTGTGACCAGTCCATGGTAGCCCTCAGATCTCCTCGTGCCCTACTTCTGCCAGACCTCGCCAGAGGTTGGCAGGAGAAGCTGTGTCTGGTCTGAGGGACCTAAGGAAGGTTGTATGCAGAACCTTTTATTGTGCAGAGCAGGACTATTCTGTTTCCGTTCTACTTTTGCATTCAAGTAGACTCTTTATAACATAAACTGGTGAAAATATTTCAGACCTCCTGAGTTCTTCCTCATTCATCATTTTAACAAAAGTTTTAATTTGACTCTGGTTCAGTTTTGTGATGTCTTTCTGGCCATCTGTCTTCCCAGTCTGGTTTTAAAACTGCAGTAAATTGGTATTTTTTAAAAAGGCAGAAAAAAAAGGGCAGGACAGAGCATGATGTGTGGACAGAGCTGAGTTAGTAGGTCTCAGAGAGGAAGAAAATATTCCAAATTGCAGAAGCCACAGAGGAGACAGCTTAGTTACTAAAGAGACAAGGGTAGAGGGATGCCATAGCTGCTGGTTGGTGGTTATATAGGGAGAGAGCGAGGAGGGTGTATCCGTATGAATGTAGAAGGGGCTACCATCACTGAAGTAGGCTTGAAGAAAGCCTGAGATTTTTTTTGGTATATGCTTAGATGAGTGCCCAGCCAGTTCCATTGCTTCCAGGTGGGGATGTATTGCATAGGGGAAAGCAACTACATTTGGGCATCCAGAAAACTGATTCGGGAAACCCATACAGCAGGTTTCAAAGCTAGGTATAGTGTTTAATTATAATGGTCATTTCAAGATGTTAGTTCTTTATAGTCAGCCACTTTTACAAAGATAACAAGCCAGGTTCAGACAAATTTGAACAAAAAGAATCATGACTAAATAAAAGTAATCCCAGAAAATTGTCAACAGTTTCAGTTCCGATGGACACTAAATTGATAATAGTGCTCTATATAAAGCTGGCACAAAAATAGTTTTCCCTCTAAATACAGTTATATGTTATAAATTGTCACTAGGTGGCAATATTAGTGATGTCTGGCCACCCATCCCGCTGAGACATAGCTGGTAAAATACAGGTCAACAGAGCAGAAGAAAAGGAGACAGAACTTCTCCAGAAAGTTCAGTAACAGGATGAAAGTGAGTCACAACATCTAGGAGCCACCAAATGAGCAAATTGATGAGCAAAAGACAAATACTATCAGGCTACATGTGTTTCTGGAAGAGATAGGAAAGTGTTGATGCCATCGTACAGGTAGTAGTAAGACCTCATCTGAAATGTCACGTGCATTTCTGGTTAACTATATTCAAGAAAGATGAATCCAAACTGCTAAAGTACAGCTGCGAGCATCTAGCTTCCCCATTCTTCTGATCATCATAATTTTTCAGGGGGAGTTTAAGAGAGTTTAACTTATATAGTCAAGTCAATCAGAAGGTGAGAGGATACGATCAGTCTTGAGAGTGTCTGGGAATAAACATTGGGTAAGAAAGTGAGTGAGTAAAAGTTGTACAACGTTGCCAAATGCGAAATGATGCAAAATGGGCTCAAGTTTATATACTGAATATCAGAAGGTTGTAAGGAGGCTGTAATTCTTGCTACCTATTGTAGGAGTGAGGTTCTGGAGCTGTGTGATGACAAGAGTAAGAAGAACAAGAAACGTCAGTACAAGATGAATCTTAATAAAAAGCAAACCTGTAACACATTAACTCACAATGACAGGGAAGTGAACTAAATGAGATGAAGCTCTTTTTCAGTCACTGAATCTGTGCTAAGGCATCTGCTAAAACTTTCTAGCAGAGCCTAATAAAGCCCTGCCCAATTTGTGACATACCAAATCACATTCTCCTTGCCTGGTCTGACAACCACAGCTCTTAAACAGCTGCTGGGGTAATTTGCATAAAGGAGATTGTAAATGTCTCATCAGAACACATGCAGTGCAATCCACCCCAAAACCACTGCCTGAACACCAGGAAAAGAAGATTGTAGTCATAAAAATTGTGGCTTTCATGATTTTAGATTATGGTCTCCACAGTCTTACAGCTTTTGCAAATACCAAGCTTTGGTTTAAAAGAAAAAAAAAAAAAAAAGGAAGTTTCATTTACTGATGCAGAACAATACAAACAGATGCAGTGTTGCACTCCTGACTCAGTCTAGCAGAAAATTGACTTCAGCAGCTAAGGTATGCGTTGACCCTTCCTCAGTTCTTCACCCAATGATAAGTGAATTGATCCAATTGAAACCATTTAGAATAACGTTAATAAAACCAAATTATTTTTATGGTAGTGAAAGGACAACAAAGAAAATGCAAAGTAAAGTTAATGCAGTACAGAGGATTCAATAAAGAATAACAAATGAAGAAGTTAAAACAATGTTAATTGTGTGCATTTGCTATATCTTATGATTATATTTTAGTAGAAATTGGTGTTAAAATAATGCATTTTTTGATAAAAATCTGAACTAAAAGAGGTGTAGAACTAGGGATTTCACAATGTGACAGGAAGTAGGTGTATACATCTCCTGAGTTTCCACTGTGTAGCTTTAAATTTCCACTCTGAAGTATCATTATTCTTTGCCTTGAATGAACTATAATGGAGCAGTTTGGCATGGTAATGAAAATCAATGTTATAACTATACAATAGAAAAGTCATTAAGCTCCACAAAGTTAGTATCTACGTCAGTTAAAGCCACTACTATCTCATTGATTCTGTACGGTGCTCAATTTGTAGTGCAGATTGAGGCTTATTTCCAGGGTAACTCCTTGTTTAAAACACCTCCTCTGACCTCAGTTCCTGGAAACATGTCATGCTTGCAGCTACACCGGGCTTGGTTGCATCATCATCAGTAAGTACAAAATTGCTAATGGTGATGGAACATATTGGTGTCGTCCTCCTTTCACTCCAGATTTTATTTATCCAGGGTACATAAGTTCGTTAGCACCCAAGTCACCTTTGTCCTTGCTATTAAGAGTTTATTTGCTATCTCTCTAAATCTGCATTTCACATAATTAATAATTTTGCATATATCTGTGCAATGGCACAACTGACAGCAATTGATTCAATGCTTTTGAGTTTTAATACTCATCAGCATGAAACTGAAGGGGACTTGTAGTAAAAATGGTATATAAGGGACATAACTTCAAAAAACTAAAAAAAAATGAGTAGACTGTTTTGCCTTGTGCAAATTCCAGCTGGTTTAGAAAAAGTTTATCAAATCACTTTAAAGGTTTAATTTGTCCCTTTGTGGAGCCAGATGTTTAGTTTTAAGACAATGACAGTAAATCAGTAGTTTCAATGCAAGTTCAGCATCAGTAGAACCCTTGTCTGGCTGAAACAAGAAAAAGGTATTGTTAAAATAAATTTATCATTAGACATTATGATCAGTAGATCAGTACTTTGGGAAGTTTCCTGAGACACTGGGGAAAAAATGCTTCAATACTGCACGTATCTTCATCTCTTAGCTAGTATTGCTGACCAAATACAAGAAATACGTACCTGAAGGTATATGCTTAATTTACTCATACCAGTAATTAAACAGTTCACAGTGGGTAAAAACATAGCAAGACAAGGTAAGCAAGTAGTAACAAAATTTTTCATTGAAGTTGAAAAAGTAGTCAGGCTTTCATGCACACAAGCTTTTCTTCCACTCTGAAGTAGATCTACCAAACTGAAAACCTGTTTGAGTTAAGGTTATTTTTCTGAGTTTAATTAGTAAGTTATCAACCAGTGAATCTGAAAAGTATCTGATACCTGTGGAAAAGAGGTTTATTAGTAGAGGAGTCAAGTGGTAAGGTGGTTTTTAACTAGGGACGGGAGAGAAGTAATTTACAGATTTTGAAATATAAAGTTGTGAGAAAGTACAGTGTGCCGTAAAACTAGTGGGTTTTTAGGTGTTTTTAAAAATGTATGCTTAACCCAGAACAATGTATTTATTATTTTCAAACTTTCAAATGTCTCTACAATAACATTTCTACATTTGACAAATCAGCTTTCAAAGGGCCTCTTTGCCAGTAGAAGAACTGTGTCTTATACTGTGCACCATCCTTGCCTCAGATATGCAGCTTCTTCCTTTCTTGATGTGTGTATGTAAAATTTGTATTTCTGAAGGACACACTCAGAATGAGCTTTTGTTGTTTTCTAATACTGATAGCTTAACTGATAAATACTGCCCTCACTCACCTTAGGCAGTGTTAAGAAAAGAATGTCCTGTATGTGTATGATCTCATCCTCTGAGTTTGATGTGTGGAAAACCCATCATTTTATATATCATGGTATTCATGAAAAGATTATTAATAATTTTGTTAAATTAATATTAAAATAGTGCTTTTTAATTTAAGGATTTTTCTGATACAGATTTTAATGCATGGTACTTGATTAAAGTTATTATGCTTATCTTCCATAAAAAAAGGAAAATTATATAATTTTGTCCTATATAGGACAAAAATTTGCCTATGGCTGTGTCTCCCAATTCCTAAATTGGTGCCTCATTCTGAGGTTTATATTTGCTTTCTAAAAGATGGATGTGCTTTCACTTCTTTTATTCTCCATACTAGAGTTCTGATGTCCTCACCAAGTGCTTTCCTAAAGTTGATGCTAGATTTAAAAGTTGTATTTGTTACTCATGATTGGACAAAATCAAAATGAATTCCCAGAAGTCCTCAAATTCTCACAAAGCCTAGGTGAAGTCTGAGATGATGGGCATTTTCTGAAGATCATTTTCAGCAGACAATTGAATAGGAAATTTGAATGTGATTTCTCCAATCACTTTTCTGGTGCAAGTTGTTTCCTTCAAGTATAAGTGATGTCTTAGGGTATGAAGCCTTTGACTATAAACCTCAGACCTGGAGCTTCTAACAGAAAAAAAAATAGAGGAATATTTCTGGTTGGTAAGGAACAAATAATAAAAAATACTTCTTTGATTTCTGAAATGGAGCACCTGTTTAAGGTAGAGAGAGCTGTAAAACCTGGCATATTTTTCATTGTGGCTGGTTTTGATCCATATATAAGAATAAGTGAATCTAAACCAGTGAATTAGCAGACAAAAAATAGGATCTAGAAGTTCCAGCCAAGTTTGTAGTGCGAAGGATAATCAGAAACCCACATAAACGTAGTAGAAAGTTCCTGGAAATACTTAATCCTCTCTAAATAAGATAGAAACAGAAAGGAAGCAGCCCCCACTGTCTCTCTACACCATTGTCTGGAGTTGTGACACAAGAGTTGTTTAAAGCCTGGCTAGCTCTCAGACTTGTGCTTTTGGTGCCCATATGGCCAGTCCCAAATGTGTGTGGCAACGAACGTGTGCCCAACTCTCAGGACAACTCGGACTCTCACATTTGCTATCCCACATTGCCTTGATACACATACCAAAATTTCTTCCTAGGACAAAACTGCTTCCTAGCATAGAGATTTAGCAGACAACTACTTTGGCCAAGGAGGAATGATTTATGGGCTCATCTGATCTGTTCGTATATTGACCTTGGATGTGGATAGCATGTTTTTAACTCCTCTTTATTCTCCTAGTTTGCTCTAAATATTGAGTATCAGTACTAGCTGAAAACATAGCACGTATTCAACTATACCGTGTCCAAAATATGTGGTTGGGTAACAAGTAGAAAGCAGGTACATCATCTCAACCATCAGACCATATAGTCTGGTCTCCTGATTAATTTCATGGTAATCACAATTGTATTCTTGCAATGGCCTGCAAAGCAGAAAGCAGATTTCCAGCGTGGCAAAGAGCAGACTGCAACCCGAGAAAACAGCGGTTCTGCTCCCTCTGCAGGGTTGCGTCTCGAGCTGCAAGGTCTCTCTATCTCAGAAGCCATCTCAGAAGTCCTGCAGACTCCTTGGGAGAGAGCAGTCAGTTCAGCTTTGAGCAAGGCCATATGCTGCTGCTTTCGCCTCTGACTAGCTCCCGCTACAGAGAAGGAGAAAGCTGAATCCATTGCACAGGTTTAGGGCTGAGCCTGGTGCCTGAATTGCACACAGATTACCCCTAAAGTTATCTGTCTTGTTCTCCACAGCTCCTGTGAAAAAAATCCTCACTGATAATTCCCTTCCAGCTAAATCTTCTGTTCCCTCTTGTCTGTCCTTCATCTCTCCCTTGTTTCCTGCCTAGTATTTATTTCTCTCCTTGTTTCCCTCTCTGAATTATTTACCTCCTTTACACCCAACCCCCTTGCACATATGAATGTCTGTGTGCACAGATGGGATTTCTAGGACAGTCAGTATATAATTTTCCACAAACACTGTTATTTAAAAACAAACTTGATCATCTCAATCAAAAGGGCATAAATGGAAAAAAGGTTTTACTGATTTTTTTCAGCCTTAGAACTAGCTCTCCATTAAAAGTTGGTATGTCCAATGAGAGGCAGATCTAGTCCCTCCCTTTTGCTGATAGCTTTATTTTGCTGATATATCCTTATTAGTAGTGAGCTGAGCTGTATGAGGTATGCACATCATTCTTGTTTTGTTACGTGGACATTTGTCTTAAGTTTTATGCCCAGATGTCTTGTCAACTAAAATTCTTGTCATTAAATAACAAGTTAAATTTAGTTAGAAATATTACACCTGGTGAGTCCTCTGTCTGTTTTTATTTCTTTACAGTAATTTTTATGGTTTTAAGTGATGTATCTGTCTTCTCACAGTCCATGAAAGATCTAGACAGAGGAAGATAGTGACTATAAAAAGAAAGCTACCATTAGAGCAGAGAAAGATGTATTGGAAAAAATAGATGAAAAATAGCAATTCTTATTCTTTTTAACTGTAGCTAGTGAATTTCTAGAATACTGTGGGTTTTCTTAATGTTCTGTGCTTCTTAAAAGCTTCTCACATAGTGTCATTTTACTGTTGTTTGCACAAACTTGGGTTATTGCTTCCTTCTCTCATGTCCAAAACAGTTAAGTACACTTTCATCAGTTGTGTATATGGCATCCCTGTGCAGAAGGATGCTGTCTTCAGTGCTTCCTACTCCTTTTAATAAGGTCTAACTTGTTGATTCATAACTGTGGACAACTAGTGAAGTTTGGAGTTGTCTTTGATTGCAAACATTTTGATTTTGAGTGATGTGCCGATATAAACATATTTGCGTTAGCTGATTTGCAGGAAATGTTAAAGAAGTGGTTAAGACTACTGCTATGCTTTCAGGAGGAAAAAAAGACAGCCTTCCATTATTAATGGATTTTTTTAAAGCTTTTACTTGTGTCTTGGAGTCTTTTAGAGATGAGCAGTTGTTCAGACCACAAAATGAAAAGAAAGAACAATTAAAATAAACAGGTTTTAACACATCCTTTGTGTTTTAAAACGATGGCTCGTAAAAATTGTCAGCTCATGTAGCTGTCAGTTCAGCTGACCATGTTGATGGTAGTGATGCCCTGTGGTCCCTCTGCTTGGAGATATACATTACAACCTCACAATAATATGTAACTCATAGGTGTATAAAATCATAACAGAGCATTTCATCATGTCTAAATAAGGGTAGGTGCATGCTGGCTGAACAGTTAGCTGTTGGAAACATTGAATAAAAGACATCTGACACTAATTTTACTGGTCAAATCCTCCCCTGTAAGAAGTCTGCCTTGACAAGCCATTCAGGAGGTACTTTTTTTCAGAGAGCCTGGCTTGATGGGTCGTCACATAAACTACCTGACATTTGTCCCCAGTCAGACCGGATGCCACATGAAAAATTCACTCAGGCGGGGGGCGCTCCCAGGAATAAACATTTCTCTGGTGTTGCTCACCAGGGACTAGGCAAGGTGAGCGGAACTCCAACTTGTCACGGATGCTCTGTTCTGACAAACATAAGTAGATGCTAATGGCTAAATCGTGACAGAATAAAGTCCCACAACCATATGGCTAATTGCCACAACAGTATCTTCAGTGTTATTAATCAAGTTTTCATAGTGTGCCATGATAATTGGAATAATTAGAAACAGCATAGGCATTGCTTGCCTCTGCCGCACATACTGCAGACAGGGACCTGGAACAACCGCAGTTGCACTTTCTGTGCAGCATTGTTTAGTGCTTTCCTTTCCAGCAAATACTGTGGTTAATTAATGAATTAGCTGCTTGCCACTGGAGTGTTTTATTGCTAGCAGGGCTTCTGCAGGGGCACATAGGTAGCTAAATAAAACCACTAAGCCCTTGTGCATCTCTGAAAAGAGGCAGTGTTCCCGTACGGCTGCCACTATACAACACAGAACTCCACCAGTCATTGGTACTTCGTTTCACAAAAGTAGTTCTTGTTCTTGTAACTAATACGTAAAATAACTTTTTAAAAGTATGTACAGAAAGGGTAAAACAAGTTCAAAGTGTGCATTTTTTGTTTAAGAGTTTAAATGAGAGCAAGACTCTGGATAACAATGATGCAATTAATTTACCAGGAAAAATAAATTAGCTTTTACTTGCCTTACCCTGCCTGATAATGGAACTGGGCTCCAAACCTACATTCTGCTGGTGAAGTTCGGTTATAAATGACGTGGTGATTCTAACAGTTATTTACACTAAGCAGCTATATCATCATTTTGCATCCTACCTATTGGAACAGCCTCACTTGATTTTTGTGTTTAGGCGTACAACAGCAGGGAGGAAATGTTTGTGATTCCTTGGTGCATGCATCAACATGTAGTTGACTGGTCACTAAAACTGGCAGATTGATGATGATGACTCCCTTCCCTGGATGTATGAAGGCATTTAGCCAGACTGATAGATTTAAATGGACTGCTGCATGCATGTCCTCTGAACAGCTTCTTAATTTAGTTTTAGAGTGTACAATAGATGTAATATTGAATTCAGTGATGATATACATCTTTTCTGCTTATTTTAAAAGATAAATACTTTTATTCTCTGGAGTGGAGAGCCACAAAGAGATGTTTGCAGAACTAAGCCTCCAGCTCAGGTGGTAGGTAGGAATTTTAGGTTTATTGCTGTTTAATTTTGACTCTCAAGGGGAGAGCATCTCTGAGATAAATTTGTTATACTGCGATGAAAAGGAGTATAGAAAGTCAGGATTCTCTCCCCACTGAGGGCTGCTGTGGAGGTGGTCTGGCCCCTGTAGACAGCAGCTCCAAGAAGGGAATTTGCAGTAGAGTTCCTTCCTCTACAGTTTCAGTAAAGTTAGATGTTCTGCTCATTCATGGAAGATACCCAAACAAAATCCTGGATGCACAGAAAATGATACTTTAAATAAGTATCTGTCTAGCAGGTTTTTGCATCTGTTTTGGTGTCCTATTATCTCTGCATATTTTTCTTGCCAGTTCATTGGCAAGGAATTTCTTTATCTGTGGTGGTCTAGTATTACTTGTGTTTGTATTCAGCATAATTAGCAGGGAATTTTCCATGTACTAAAATAAGGCTTCTGCAAAAGGTATGTAAAGTAAGATTTTGTTCATGTTAATAAAGTCATCATTACTGGTGCCTGATTTATTCTGAGCATGGTTGCCAAATAGCTTAGTAAGTTTTTTTGTTTTCTTCCTATCAAAGTATCACAATTTCAATTTCTTATGCTTTAAGACCAAGTAAAGGATTATCACTTTGTAAAGGCCGTATTCTTTTACTTCAGATACATTTGACATGTATTTATGCAGTTTTATGAGATAAAGGAGGAAATCTGATATATAATGTAATTAGTTTAAAGTTGCCATTTTACTTTACAATGCATGTTCTTGCATTATAAGAGATATGTATCCTTAATTTTACTCTGAAAACCTAAAACTTTCTTTGTTGCCAACTGAATTCACTGTAACCCCAAAAAACATCTGTGGTGGAGAAATAGGATTAGAAGCGAAAACAAGTCTAATGGGATTGGTGAGCTGGGGGTACAGTCACAGCAAGCATGTTGCCTTGTTGGTTTGAATACAGTGTGTTTTCCAGTAGCAGTTCAATTGCTGGGCTCAGGCAGATAGCTTCTGAACAATTAAAAACAAGTTAAATCTCCTGAAATTTTTAATGTTTTCTTAAAAAAAGTTCATTTCTTGTAATATTTCGATACAGAGTAACAGAACAAGGTTCAATTGTAGATTTTGTTTTTTAATGGACAGAAAAGGCATTTTATTTAATTGTGATAGGGAAGTGTCTAAGATAGAATATAAACTTAATAATATTTTATCAGTACTTACTTGTTTACTTTAGAGCTATTAACAAAATTACCTCTCTTCCTTTTATTTTAAAATACATGTCTTTTTGATTAAGCCTTATCCAAGTGGATTCTATGGAGAAATGTAGTAACTCTGTAGAAGATTTAACGTTATGAGATAGTAAAATGTTATAGATTCCTCTTGTAAAGAGAGATTTTACAAAAGGATCATTGTATCTTTTAGACATACTGCGTGCATCTTGAATCAATGGATAAAGCTATTAGCAAATTTATCATCTTAAGAAATGTGCTTTAATTGCGACACTGAGAGTTGTTTTTCTAATATAATTTCTCCACTTTAAAACCAAATTTAATCATTGCTGTTTAAAGATGGAAAAGTTGGGGGGTGGAGTTCCTAATTGCTAATAGCTGGTATCAGTAGGAACTTCACTAATTTAGAAGTGCCTCTTTTGTTTCAATAGGTTTATTGCAGCAAACATTAAAATCATTCACCTGTAATTATTTTTGTCAAAAAAAAAATGTTTTTGCTACTCTGCAGTGATTTTCAAAACAAAATGCACATGCATCAGCAGTATTTAGGATTGTGTGTTTAAATTGCATAGAGGCAAAGAGCAGTAAGAATTTGGTAGGCACACCTTCAAAGTCCTACATTTTTCTCTTATGAGTGCAGATATTGGTCACTAAATTAGGGTTTCAGATTTGTGTCAGAGATTAAGTCCTATACTCCTTGGACGTAACGGATATTTATCATTGATTTCAAAAGGTTTTTTCCAGTAGAATGTAGCATCCTCCTCTGTTCCTGTAGGTAATTTTATCACACTGAACCTTCCTTTTTAAATCTGGGTATTGTCTGTTTAAATTTAGTTGTTTTACCGAAACACAGCAGTATTCTTCAGTCTTTTTCCATTGAATAAAAGTACAGTTTCACCCAGACAATTTCTAAATGAGTCATGGTATAACAGCTGGACCCTTCATGTTGTTACCTGTTTATTCTGGCTAACATTTAAAAATTGGGTGCCTCAACTTTCATTTGTGATACTGTTCTCTTCTCCCACTGCAGAGTTTCTTTAAATTAAATGCTACATTCTGTGTCAATCTCTGATCATTTAAAGAGTTGCATCCATAATATAAATATTTACCTAAGGGTCCAGTTTCTCCCATCTTTCCTACTGAAAAAAAAAAAAAAATTGGGGAACTTATTTCTGTTTTCTCTTCTAAACACATTCAAGTTCTTAGCTCTGTTTTTGAAGATTTTAGTGGTATGGAAAAGCCAGTTGCAGACTGCTGTCTGGTACTAATCAAATCCACTTTTGGATCAGTTGAACAGACTAATGAGAGGGTTTGGGTTTTTTTTTCACTCTTTCATATTCTGCAAACTTACAATCTTGTAGTATCTTAAAACCAGCATAGCCTCTGAAAATGTTAGAGGGATGAAGTGGGAAGGGGAAGTGTCTGTAATCTAACCAAACCAGTCTTCTGATGGAGATCAGAACTGATAATGAAAACAGTCATTGTGGTTTACAATGTGTTAGTCCATAATTACTGTTACAAATAAGTTTAGATTCAAGGTTTTGCAGAAGTGGACTATTGCAAATTCGATGGGGGAACCATTGACAAAGCTTGCAGATATAACTACCACTTTTAAAAGTATTTGAATAAGCAGAGAAACTAGAATTCTCTCAGAGAAAAAAGTCAAAAGAAAGTTCATCCATTGGGTAAAGAAAAGGTGAACCAATTACACGCAGGTTAAGAGCTTAAACTCATAATTGTATAATATTCGGTTACTGCTCTGCAATTTATTTGGTTGATCTTCTTAATGCAAAACTCCAGTGAGTGTACTTTCTGTTATCTTTAAGTCTAAGGAGAAGCCAAATGATTTGTTAGATGCTGGCACACACTTTTTCACTCCTTATCACACACACCTGTACAATCGACATACACTGCTGGAGACAATGTGGTAGAAATCCATAATATTTAAATGTTTCAAAGGCTAAGGAAAATCCCATCATCTTGTCTGCCTTCTCAAATGACAAAGGCCACATAATTTTATCTAATAAATCCAGAATTAACATTTGAATTTATGGTTGAAGTAAACACATCTTGTAGCAAGATGTCTGTTTTCATTCCCTTCACAAGTTAAGTAGATTAAGGCAAAAAATGCAACATATGCTCTTAACAATATCTCACTGTACATCCTTTATGGGTGGGATGCACATGAGGCTATGCTTTGTGTAAAATTCTCAGCATTCAGATTGAACACATCAGAAGTTTCTGTAAATCCCTGAAAGTTGGAGAATTCCTATGTAAGTTCTTATACCAGCTTTTTACTTTATTAGGATTTCATGTGCTTTTTCCTGTTCTGACAAAATATTGGCTTTTAATAAGGTTTTTTTACTTTAGAAATGTCATTTTGGTATTGTTACACTTAGCATTTTTGCCTTTCTTCTCATCTGTGACCATTAAGAGTTTCTCGTGCACCATGAGTAGTACTGCTCTTCCACAAGACCTTTGTCGAAGAGTAGCTGAGAAAACAAGTTGTGATCATACTTCGGGCATGTTTCCTTCACTATTTTGTATTGTTTGAAGGTTTTATTAATCTCTTTAGGACATTCCGTACAAAATCCCTGAACTGTAAAAAGCCACAGGAGTCTTAATAAATAAAACAAGATTTATTAAGAAAGGAGACAGAACACTGGAGAAATGGACTGTAACAAGTCTAAGCTGTTGTCTAAGTTGCTGAAGCTTGTCGTGATTGTTCTCTTTCGTGTCATCAAAAGGAAGTAAACTCTCTTATACCTCTATAAATTTAATCATCTGATTGAACTTGCCCATCTTCCCTCTGGCTGTCTGGCAAGTACCAAATCCAGGAGAGTTTCTGGTATCAAATGTCTTCTTCTGAGGGTGCTTTTGCCATATATTTGCAGCTATGTTTGCTCTTCTCATCCATGCGAGTGTCGACAGGTGCTGCTCCAGGAGCGGTAGCCCCCATGTTAGCCGCATCTGCTGCTGGGGACCTCTACAGAGGGACAGCCAGGGAGATGTGGAGCCTTCTTCAACTGCAGCCCACCTAGTGTCCGTAGGTTAGAAACACAGACGTCTGAAATCACAGCACAGGCATTGAATCAGTCCAGAGTAGTGCTTGCTGCCTGGCATTGAACTGTTTAATTCTTTATCTTCCATGCAGCTTTAAGTTCTTTTAAAAGTATTATACAAATGTCACTTCTCATCCTTTTTCCATATCTTATTTTTGAACAAGCAGATCATAGCTCACGTCTGTCTACCCTTTCTCCTAAATTATTGACCGTGACTTTACATAGTAAATTGCACTGGCTACAAATATTTGCTTGAACATAATTCATGACAAAGTTTAAAGAGACAGAGCTTACATATCATTTCTCAGTCAGTAAACAGCTGATGTTAATTTTGGCATGTCTCAGCTTCCGAGTGCTTAGTTTTGATAAGATGGTGTTCTTCTCACTACTTACAGTCCATTTAAATAATTTTCTTATTTTAAAAAAAAGCAGCAAAACTTGAAATGACATCCTACAAAATCCTACTGACCCTCCCTTTCTCTGGAAGAGTCCCACTAGTAGGTCTTGCAAGCATTGGAAACTAGATGAACAGCATCCTCTGCCATCGCATCTGCTAAGTGGCACTAGCCATTTCAGGTGGATAATAAGCGCCTTTGCCATTTCCCGTGCAGAAAGGAGGGTGCAGCTGGGGTGAAGGGCAGGATGGCAGACGCACCATTGGTTTGATGGGAAGAGTCATAAAGAAACAGAACATACTCCATGGAAATCTGCACTCTGTGGTGTTTAGGTCAACGAAGGAATCATCAAATTTGGGCATTTTTTTAATAGACATAGCAAAAAGGAAATACCAGAGAACTTGTTTTGATTTTAGACCTTCTTAATGAAAAGTTTGGAGAAAAAATAAGTTAGGCATGAGCAGATTTTTTAAAACCTTGTTCTAATGAATATTATGAATGAATAAAAAAAATCAAGCCTTGAGCAGATGCTTGGAGTGGAAATTGTACTGAAGATTGAATTTAGCAAAATTACAAGTGTCTGAAAACAGGCTCTTAATGCTGAATTTTTACTCAACTCGTTCCCAAGTTGTAGGTCCTAGATTTAGTCATTTAGAAATAGCTTCAGAGTCCTAGAATCATAGAATCATAGAATCATTAAGGTTGGAAAAGATCTCAAGGATCATCAAGTCCAACTGTCAACCCACACCACCTAACTCACTAAACCATGTCCCTAAACACGTTTCTTGAACACCTCCAGGGATGGTGACTCCACCACTTCCCTGGGCAGCCTGGTCCAATGCCTGATCACTCTTTCAGTGAAGAATTTTTTTCTAATATCCAGCCTAAACCTCCCCTGGAGCAACTTGAGGCAGTTTCCTTTTGTCCTATCACTTGTTACTTTAGAGAACAGGCCAGCACCCA
>VZTO01017881.1:0-26882 GCA_013400615.1 Syrrhaptes paradoxus
CCTCCAGCTTAGAGACAAGGACGCCGTGGGGGACAGTGTCAAAGCCTTTGCCCAAGTCCAGGCAGACGATGCTCACAACTCATCACTGGGGGGGAGAAGCCCACCCTGCCCACCGCTGCGGGGTCTCACAGGTCCCGTCGGAGCCGTTTCTCCCGACCGCAGCCATGCAGGGAGCCAGACGCACTGAGAACGTGCTGGACCCGCTGTGCCGACGTCTGCCGCACGCACGGAGCGGGGCAGCCACACCGGACAAACGCTCTGGACCACACAAGGGACAAGATTTGTGTCTGAGGGGTTCCCAGCCACCACGCACCCCCCCACTGCGGAGCTGCTGCCTGCTCTGCCAGCCCCCTTCCCTGCACGCATCCCCCAGGAACCTCGGTAAATCCATCTGCAATAAGGTTTCTTCCAGCGGCTCCTTTTTTGGGGTTAATTTATGGCCAAGAGAGAGGGTTCCGGTGTCTGGCAGGCTCCCAGAGAGAAATCCTGACCCGCAGTTAACGGTGGAGCTCAGCGGTATTGAATCTCAACCTCGCGCTCTTTTATTTTTCTATTTGTGAAAGATAACGAGCATACGGTACAGACGAGTACCAAGGTTCAATGTTCCCACAATTATTTTTCTTCCTCTCTTCTGGGGATGTTCAGCCCTCGCAGACGCTGCTTTCTGTGATCTTTTGAGTTTCTTTGTTAAGGAAGGAGCCTTGGGTGAGCCCACCCCGCAATCACCCGCCTGCCTGCTCCCCAGAATTACCTCCCGAGACGCCCACACCGTGAAGACGACGCATTCCTCCAATTTTTGCAGAAATCAGCATCTGGCTAGAGAGACCCTGGAGAGCCTCTCCGCGGCAGGGAGGGACAGGCTGACGGGGACAGAGGGCTGCTGCAAGGACACGGTACAAACAGACACAACCTCGCTGCTTCTCGCTCCTCCACAGGTGCCTCCGGAGGGAGGAGAGGAGTCGGAATTGTTGGAGGAGCAGAGGGACAGGGGGCAGGGAAATGTAAAAAGCAGTTGTCACGGCAGCACATCTCTATTCCCTTAGCTAAAGGCAGGTTCTTCCTTCCCCACCCAGAGCCAGGCACCGCGGCGGGGTGCCCGGGGAAGGGGGGCAGCGTCCATCCACGGCGGATTTCAGCAAAACCCCCGAGTTACGCGGTTCTGTCTCAGAGCTGACCCTGCCTGGAACAGGAGCTTGGTCTAGAGACCTCCTGAGATCTTCTGCAACCCCAGCCGCACCATAATCCCACCGATTCTCATCGCTGAGTGCCACGGGAGCATTTAGGTTGGCAAAGCCCTCAAGGATCATCCAGTCCAACCCAACCCCACCCAACCCACTGACCCATGTCCCCAAGCACCACATCCACACGTTCCCTGACCCCCTCCAGGGATGGGGACTCCCCCATGGCCCTGGGCAGCCTGTTCCCATCCCTCATCACTCTTCCAGTGAAGAAATTTTTTATAATCTCCAGCCTAAACCTCCTCTGGCGCAACTTGAGGCCGTTTCCTCTTGTCCCATCACTTGTTCCTTTAGAGCAGAGGCTTTAGTTGGAAAAGATCCTTAAGATGACCAAGTCCAACCATAAGCACCTCTACAGACCTGTAATCTAGAGGTGGGAGTACAGAAGAGACGAGAGTGACGCAGGATCCGTGAGAAGGGGTCTGTGACGGAACCGGGAGGACCAAGAACTGCACAAAATAATTCCTACCAATTCCCCCAGAGCTTTCGTAGAATCACAGAATCATGAAGGTTGGACAAGCCCTCAAGGATCATCCAGTCCAACCGTCACCCCAACCCCACCCAACCCACTGACCCATGTCCCCAAGCACCACATCCACACGTTTCTTGACCCCCTCCAGGGATGGTGACTCCCCCACGGCCCTGGGCAGCCTGTTCGCATCCCTGAGCACTCTTGCAGTGAAGAAATTTTTTCTAATCTCCAGCTGCGTGGCCAACGTCCCGCAGAGCCTCGACCATCTCACGAGGGTACCAGCACCCATCGCGTCTATGGAGCAGACCCACTCCCAGCAACGCAGGGGCTCCTCCGTTCCACGCCGCAGCGGCACACAAGGGAGGCGAGAGACGAGCGGAGCGCAAATCGCAAAAGGGAAAAGTTCAAAAAACTGAACGGAGAGCCCAGGGGATGCATCCCCAGCGAGCCGCAGGAAGAGAGGGACGCCCAGTGATTCTGATGAGAATGGCCACTAGAACCAGGTGAGAAAAACCATTGGTGATGAATAGGAACACCAAAAATAAAGAGATCACAGCAAACAGCAAATCAAACCCAACGCTGACGACGAAGAAGCGTGGTCTCTGTCCGAGCCGGACCGCTCTGCGGGTCAGGACTCCTCAGAAAAGTGCTCCCGGCCCAGGAGCCGGCGGGAGCTCCAGAACTCACCCCCATCCAGCAGCAGCTTGACCGTCAGGTAGTCATCGGCCAGCACGGCGTAGTGCAGAGCCGTGCAGCCCTTGAAGTTGGCTCGGATGTTCAGGCGGTTGTTGAAGTCGTCCTCCCGGGTGACGAGGACTGCGGGGGAAGAAAAAGGAAAGCTCAGATCAGCGAGACGAGCGTGCACCAGCACATTGGAACATGGGTCTGGGGGCTTGTGAGGGGCCTGATGGTCTGTTCCAGGAGGAAAGGAGCCCAGCGGGGCTTTCTGGTGGCCACGGAGCAGCGGCGGAGGCGAGGACAACACCACTGCCACAAATACCCGGCACCACCTTCACTGCTCTCGCCTGGGCACCAACCTGGGCTCATCGAGGGGGAGGGACAGGACGAGGGGGAACGTTTTTGAGCTGGAAGAGGGGAGATGGAGATGAGATGTGAGGAAGAAATGTTTCCCTGTGCGGGGGGTGAGGCAGTGGCCCAGGGTGCCCAGAGAAGCTGTGGATGCCCCATCCCTGGAGGGGTCCAAGGCCAGGCTGGATGAGGCTTTGGGCAACCTGGGCTAGTGGGAGGTGTCCCTGCCCATGGCAGGGGGTAGCACTGGGTGGGCTTTAAGGTCCCTTCCCACCCAAACCAGTCCCTGGTTCCATGATCCATGGTGCCCAGGCAGGGGAGGACCTCTCAGCCTTGTTCCAACTACAGCCTCTGCACCTCCGCAGGGAAATCCGGACTCAACCCAAGCCATACAGAGAACTCTGCCTTTTTTTTTCTTCTCCCTTTTACCATCAGAAGGGCTGGAGAACAACCATGTGGTCCTTCCTCCACACCACCTCCACCCCCCAGCCAGACACCCTCCCAGCAGCCGGCACCGACCGAAGGCTGGAAAAGCACCAAAACCAAGAGAAAAGGGCTGGGGAGGCAGAGGGACAAGGGTGCCACAGGTCCTGGGGACAGCAGCCAGCTGGGAACGCCCGTGGATCTCCTTCCCCATCGCCACGTGCCCATCTCCACTGTCAGCTCTTCTGAAAACACTTCGTTAAATGAAGATAAGGGTTAATGTGCTACGGAGCACGACCCTCGACCAGGTTCTGCTCCTGCCACCCGGGGAACCCGGCTGTTCTCCGGGAGCCGGGGTTTTCATCAGCCCCCAGCACCGTGCGCTCCATCAGGTGGATTCCTCGACGCGGGAATAATTCCCACCAGCCCGTTGTACAGCTCCCTAGAAAGCCTGGAGTCCCCCGAGCAAACGCGATTACGCTGAGCCCTGGCAGGTTGCGTGAAACCAGCCCCAGAAACCCTCGTGGTTCTTTGAAGAGAAACTGATGCTTTTTAAAGCTGATTAATTCTAATTTTTTCTTCCCTCGAGCTCTGCTGTGCTGACTGCTGATGCGCACGGATACCCTGCGAAAGGGAAAGCCCAGCGGCCGGTGCTGCAGGACAGAGCGAAGGTGGGCGACGGCGTTCCCAGCAGGACAGAAGGACGGGGCGGTGGGACGCGACATCTCCCACGTCAGGGGCAAAGCCAGGGTCTGGACGGCAAAGCTGGCGGCTCAGGGAATGAATGAAATTGAACGGAGGGACTAAGGGCAGGTCTGACCTGCTCCCCAGCACGGAGTTAACCCCACCTGCGGGATTCACACCCAGGCTTTACCCTCGGACACACGGCGGGAGAGCTGCCGATGCTCCGGTGCTCCCCAAGGAGCCGTTCAGCTGCTGCTTCTGCGACGGGAGGAAATATTCTCCCCAGGCAGAAGCTCTCTCCCGATACACCGAGTGATGGCTACACGGCAGCGGGGACCTTGGCAAACAGGAGGGATGGGAGAGGGCACTGCCCTGCCATCGTGTGGCTTCCCGGCAAATTTTGGGTCAGAAGAGACCTTTACTGGTCATCACCCAGTCCCACCATGGGCAGGGACCCAAACCTCAACCAGCCCGCCCTCGGGTACTTTGCTGTTGAGGATCTGAAGGGGCTCTGAGCACCCAAAACCTTCTCAGGGCACAGCAAACAACCCGGCAATGTGCGCTGGGGCCCAGCAACCCCCCGTGTCCTGGGGACATCCCCAGCAGCGTGAGCAGCAGGGCAAGGGAGGGGATTGTCCCCCTCTGCTCCGCTCTGCTGAGACCCCCCCTGGGGTGCTGCCCCCAGCTCTGGGGTCCTCAGCACAGGACAGACACGGAGCTGCTGGAGCGGGGCCAGAGGAGCCCCGGAGATGGTCCGAGGGCTGGAGCAGCTCCCGTGCGAGGACAGGCTGAGAGAGTTGGGGGTGTGCAGCCTGGAGAAGAGAAGGCTCCGGGGAGAGCTTCTGGGGGGTCTCCAGGAAAGATGGGGAGACCCTGGGCCAGGGTGCCCAGAGAAGCTGTGGATGCCCCATCCCTGGAGGGGTTCAAGGCCAGGCTGGATGAGGCTTTGGGCAACCTGGGCTAGTGGGAGGGGTCCCTGCCCATGGCAGGGGGTGGCACTGGGTGGGCTTTAAGGTCCTTTCCACCCAAACCCCAGTGCAGCCTCCACCTTCCCTCCGAAGAGCAGAATCCCAGGAGGTTTGGGAAGCTGAGCAGAGACAAACGCTGCCCTGAACACCCGACGCCGTCGTAGCCCAGCCTCTCCGCTAATGAACCCCAGTACCTCCAGGAAGATCAATTAATGCCCTGGCTGCTTTCCTTTCCTGGGTCTTTTCTCCAAGCGCAGGGGGTGAGTATGGATATTTATTTATTTGTCGTCATTTCCTACCCAGGGAGGAGCAGGATAATGAACTGCGTGCGTCAGGGAAGATGAATCTGAGATACTAGGGAGCAGTGCAGTAAAGAGATTAAAGTGTTATTATTGTTGGGTTTTTTCCCCCATGGTCCGTTGTGACAGCTCGGCCGTCATCTGTAAAAAATGTCTCCGAGAGAGATAATCATCGGAAACTCAATAAAGCGTCAGGGGAAGCCTCGTCCACCATCAATCACGGGGTGCCTGGAAATTTTCAGCCCTCTGTCTCCCTTCCTGCCATCCATATAAATGTCTGTAATATATTTTGTGCAGCGTTCGTGGAGCCGTACCCTCTCGATTTGGATGTTTTTATGAAAAAAAATATTTATACACGAAATATGTAAATGGGTTTAAAAAAAAAAAAAAAGAAGAAAAGTAAAAAACAAAGGCAGTTTCTCTCTCGCCCTCTCTTTTTTAAAAACGCGACTGAATTTATTCTTTTTAATAAAACATGTCAAGCAAAGAATTAATGCAACTTCTTACTGAGTGGCCTTATCTTTTCTTCACCCCAAAAATATATGGAGGGATGAAGGCAGACAAAAACAATTAACTTTATGGGTTGATACACTTTGTCTTAAATAAAGCCTCCGTCCATGCATCACGGATTGCCATTCCATTGCTCATTTTTTAATGTTGTTTCATACATTTTGCATTTGACCTGATAGATGCGTGTTCCCGCTTCCACCGAGGAGGAGGTGGGTTACGGTGAGGGAGGAGAGGGGAGAGGCTTTTCAAAATCAAATAACTCCCTGTCAGCACTGTCCCCTCGCCGATTCATCTCCTCTGCTCTACCTGTGTGAAGGTTCGGGTATCACACCTGCCTCAGAATTCATCCAGCTTTCGGCTCGCGGCGGGGAGGCGAAAAGCACGGCTGGACCCAGGGATAATGTCACCGTGGATTCTGGCTCTGCCAAGCGAGGCTCCGGCCAGCCTGCCAGGCTTCCCGTAATCCTCCCCTTACAGCAGGAGAAGGTTTGAGTTCACAGCAGAAGGGCAGAGCACACACACGGAGTCACTGGGGGGGAAGAAGTTCCTGGAAATGTGCCTCCTGGCAGCCGGCTGAGCGCCAGCAGGGCGATGGGGACGGTGGGGACACAGAGGGACACTCTGCAGCTCAGAGCCGAGGCCAGTGATGGGATGGGGAAGAGGCTGCTGGCATGGGGAAGGCAAAACCCAGGGATGATTTTGGGGGGTGAAGCCCAGCCAGGGCTCCCGGCTGCCAGGGAGCGGGGAGCCAGGCAACCAGAAGCGTCCCTGGAAGGTGCAGCCGGTCTCTCTGAAGCACAGCGAATCCAGACATCCCCCCCGAGAGCCCATCAATAGTCACCAACCCGAGAAAATGTAACTACTGCTTATCATCAGGAAAAGTGGAAACAGGCTGGGAAATGTCGGTCTGAACGAGCAGAGCAGGTCTCTGAGCACCCCGGTCTGGTGGACAATGTCCCTGCCCAGCGCAGGAGGATGACCTGCAAAGGTCCCTTCCCACCCAAACCTTTCCGTGATTCGATGACTTTAAACCTCCCTCCACAGCCCAGCAATGGGGCAACATCAGGGTGAGACGCCGGCCAGGAAAAACCGTCACAAGAGGAGATGACGCTGCAGAAAAACTCGTCTGCAAGTCCAGGTCCAAGGGCTGGAGGCTGGCACCAGCGCCTGGCCCCAAACCAGGGGCAGCAATCGCCCCGGGTTACATCACCCAGCTCTGTTCCCACTGGAGAAGGTTTTCTTCCTTTTCTGTTTACTTACAGGATCCAGAGTAAGGCAGCTGGTGGAACACACTGTCCAGAACCCCCCTCCCTCCCCAGCAAGAGGCCGCACGCGTTGGGTTACGTTCTGGCTCTGGAAACCCAGGTTATCTCTAGGATGTTGCAGGATTGCTTCTCCTCAACACCTACATCCCGTTCTCTCTCTTTTTCAGGCGTACCCCCACCCATGTACCACCAGCTACTCTGCATTAGGTGGAAGCTGAAGCTAGCTTTTAAAAAAAAGATAAAAAAGGAGGTGAAATTTCAATTTCAAAGGCAGGAAACAAAATTTTGGGACCTGACAAGCGAAGGCAGGTAGGTGCAGAGAATCGATCTTACCTTCTAGAGAATGGAGGCCTTTCTCCTTGGCGGTCTCGTACACGCTGCTGAAATCGTCTCCGAGGTTCGGGTCCGCGTTAGCCGCCAGCAGGATCTTCACCACGCTGTCGAAACCAGAACAAAAACACGGCAGAGGCAGAACGTGAGCAAGGAAAGTCCTTCAGAGGCTCCCAAGGGCGACAGGACTGGGAAATCCCTCCTCCAACATCCCCAGCAAGCGACGGGGCGTTAAACCTCCCGAGGTTTCTGTCCCACCATCCCTCCAGCGGTCCCTCAGCAACGACGTGGCTCGGGGACGGCATCTCCTGCACCCGGGACGGTTTTGCTTTGCCTCTTTCTGCCCTCACACCAACCTCAGCATTTCAATAATAAATTTCAGCTGCGGGAATTACAGGGGTTCTGGAAGAAAAGCGGTTGACTGCTGCAAGAATTCCAGGGAAATCCCCGTCCCTGAGAACCAGACCATTCACATCAGCCCCATCGCCTGCAACCAGGCCCCCAGCTGCCAGGAAAAATTTAACTCACAGGAGGGTTTGGGTGGGAAGGGACCTTACAGCCCACCCAGTGCCACCCCCTGCCATGGGCAGGGACCCGTCCCACTAGCCCAGGTTGCCCAAAGCCTCATCCAGCACTGAACCTCCTGGCCCTAATGCACCACGAACGTTCCCGTTATTTTATTCGGCAGCTGGAGAGGAGAGGCAGGTCCTGGGCTGCCCAGCACGGCACCAGGGGCAGGACACCCCATGGGACAACTCTCCTACGTGCCGGGACCGAGGCTTTCACCCTCCAGAGCCCCGGCGCGGGAGGACAGCTCGGCACCAGACACACGCCAGGCAGGGTGGGTGTGGGAATCTTCCGTCTCTGCTTCCGGACCCAAACCACCATCAGGCAACAATTAGATTTCTCACCACCTCCGAAAGCAGCTGGAAGCCAGTTAATTCTTAATTTTTCTTCCAAGGTTCAAGCTTCCTGTGACAACTAGACAGTAACTGGTTAGTTAGCGTTCATCACCAGTGACAGGGCCGACGGCACCGCGCGCCGCAGACGGACCGACACGATCCGCAGGCTGCGTCTTGTCAAGACACATTTGGAATTGAACGTAAGCTCCTCTCCATCCACCCTGTAACTGCGTTAGCGGAATAGAAGGCGGTTATTTCATCCTCCGAATGCAGTCCCATAGAGGCCAGCTCCGCCCCGGCACTGGGACGCGTTCCCCACGGACAAAGTTCCTCCTGGTGGGCACAGCACCGGGCTGGGAGCTGGGAGATCCTCCCGCGGTCCCGGTGTGAGCACAGAGTTCATTTATATCCGAATTCCAAAAATCCCCTTTGTTCTACAACCCTTCCTTTGAGATGCTGTCCCAGCGCAGCCGGCAGCACGTTACACCGGAGATCTTCTCAATGGTTTGAGTTGCTCGCCCATGAGCAGACTGGGAGTGGCACCAAGGATGGGGAACATCTCACCCGCCTTCAGACATCGGCAACGGAGGACGTGAAGCCCCAGGCAGCCTCCCACCATCGATGCGCTCACTCTCTGCCACTCAAACCCCTCCAACGAGCCTGATTTCTCCTTCAGCCTGTTCAGCAGTCTTGGTCGTGGTCACAGGTCAGCGTGGGAGACCACCTACCACCTCCACCACGGTTCCAGCGAGAGAGACCCTCCTGCCTCACCCTCAGTCCTCCCAGAATTGTCCTGCCGGGGAAGGGACATCGACACGGATCTCCATGTTCAGAAAAGCTCTGCTGCTCCTAAAGGCCACGTCACCGAGGACACCTCACGTAGGAGTGTCACCTCACCAGCCCCATGAGCCTGTAGGTCCTTCTGGACCACCTCAGGAGCATCAGCAAGGTACAGGGCGCAAAACCCATCCTAAAAATCCCTCAGCAGCTCCAGCCAGGGCTTTTCAGACTCACCTCCACGGCCCAACTCCAACGTCTCGCCTCGTACAAAGGGACACTGCAGGACCTCGATGGCTGACCTCTACGGCCACAGCAAAACGGGAAGCCAAGAGAGGTCTGGTGGCACGTGAGCCCACGGGTGGCTATGGTCAAAGCCCACCAGCCCAGGCCCTTCCACCTCAGGTCATTAGGCAGGTCATTAGGGAGGTCATTAGGCAGGTCACCTCTCAACCCTGCTTTTGGTGCCTGGCTGCCAGTGTCTCTGTCCATGTCTACGAAAGAGGAGAGGTGAAGGTCCTACAGCCAGGCTTTCCACCCGGGAACGCTCCAGCACAGGCCACTGAGCTGTGCAAAGTTCTTCTGGAAGATCCAGCGCCGGATTCCTCTGGATTCATCCTGCATCCCCAGTGCCGGGTGCTCCTGTGGTCAGCCCCACCATCGGGAGAACCGCATCCAAGATCTCCAAGAGCCAGTCCCCACGGAAAGCAGGAGACGCAGCACGGAGCACGGCGGGATCTGCGTTCATGACCTCCACGCTCCTTGAGACGGACATCTAGCTACTGAACAGACGCCATCGTTAGTGCAACGAGCCTCAATTAAACCTCTGATGATCTTGCCCCAGCACCCGACAGCCCCTCTGACCACCCGAGCCCTCAGGAGCCCAGGTTCTGATATGGTCACACCCCGTCCCCATGGCCATCAGCGCCAAGAGACCCCTCCACTCCCACCATAGCTGCCAGGCTGTGATAGATGGGAAGGTCCAGGCATCTTCCTCGTTTGAAGAGAAACCATCCCACGTCCCAGCGCAGGACCTCGATCCCATCCTCTCAGCCCAGGGGCGAGCTGTGGGTGCCGAACGATAGCACGCAACGGCTTGTCATCTCCTCGGTAACTCCATCCACCTCCTTTCCTGCTCCTGGATGAGTGTTCTCCCCAGGTCCTTCATCAGGCACCACCTCCACGCACCTCCAGCGATGCTCAGAAGACTTTTCCTCTCCATTCGCTGCAAACACCTTCAGCGTTTCCGGCTGACAACCTTCCAGGAAAAGTTTATCCGAGGACCACAAACGCTGGATGGTCCAGGAGCGAAAGCGGGAGGTGATGATGTCAGAACTGCTCCGCTCCCTCTGTTCACGACCCTCTACACCATCTCCTCCCCGGCAATAAGAAACATTTCCTCGGCTCTTAAGATAGCCGGAGGCTGAAGTTGAGCGCGCACGGATATCATCTCTTCCCGGCAAAATCCGGTGATCCAAACCCCGGCCGCGTGCCGGGCTGCGAGCCAGCTCTGCCCGCAGGAAGGACTCGGCGCTCTCATGACGGCATGTGGCACATCCAGCCTCCCTCTCCCGCCGTCGTTCAATCTCACCTCCCGCTCTCGGGCCGTGCCGTCCCCTCCAGGCACCGCTGCAGCAGCCAGACGTTCCCGGAATCACAAATATCGATCGGGCCGATCCAATTTGCAGGTAATGGGACATTGAAGCGGATTAGCCTTTAGGAAAGGGAACGGCGCCATCAAAATACAGAGGGACCGCGCTCGTCAGCGTGAAGAACGACAGGGGAACAAGCAAGGGACTCACAAAACCAGGTGACAGTCACAAAGCTGGGTCTAGCGTTCCCATCCCTGGGTTAAAACCTCCGCCTGGACCTGGAGCTGCTGGAAGAGCCTCTCCCGGTTCCCAGGGTGCTCCGAGGTTAAATTCACGCGGATTCGGAGCCTTTGGGAACCCATGGGCTCCACTTCAGGGTGACCTGAAGCCGTGCTGCTCCTTCCCAGCCACGCACCCGTCTCCCCCGTTAGCAGGAACATACCAGAATCTTTCTGATTGTCGTGTTTTGGACACAGGACATTTTCCAGGGAGAAGAGGGGAAACTCCTTCCCAATCCGTACGGGAGCTGCGGGGTCAGTTCAGCAGCTCTGGTGAAGGTGCCAGAGGAGGCAGAAGGCATTCTCCTCCGCACCAGCTCAGCCGTTCGTTATCCATAACCTCACCAACACCTCCTGTTTTCTTCCTCGTGCTGCCAGGGCTGGGGCAGGAGAGCCGGGCGCAGGACGCCCAGGGGGACAGGGAGCTGGCCGGGGAAGGCAGCTGCCCCGCAGAGCTCACCTGCGCTGCACAGCCTCGCCCAGCCCAGTTCTCGTTTGCTGATCAAGTTTTCATTAGATTAGAGGCCGAGCCTATTCATCAGCGTGACTATCAGTCTGAATTGACCCCGGCGATGACTCAGAGGGCAACGCTGGACTGAAGCCGGCCGGGCAGTTCGATTGATCGGAGAAAGTGCTTTCTGCTCCTAATGGCCGGACCAACATTGTTAAATAAATAAATCCATCCATACAATACCGGGGAGGGGGGGGAAATCAATGGCCGGGGGGCCGGACGGGACTGGGGCTGCGTCGGGAGAGCCGCCGCGCCCGGACCAACGCGCCGGCAGCTGGGGTTGGTGAAGCAAGAAGTCCAGCGATCCCCATGACCGTGAGTTAGCAGCACAATGCAAACGACGTGACGGGTTTTGATCCGCGGCTGCCCCGCAGGTCCCGCCTGGACACAAAGATCCCTTGTGTGGCTATATCTTAACCCTCTGTAAAGCTCAGCAGGGGCAGGAGGGCCGGGGGGAGCTGCTGGTTACACTCCAGCCCCGATTCTCACTTTTTTTGTGTCTCAGATGAGGTCTAAATGTGGATGTGCGCCTTCCCGGGAATATTTTTGCACCTACCTGTGGTGCAGAAAGCAGGGCGGCCGCGGCACTCCCTCGCTCTGTGGAGGTTTATTATTGACCCAGACAAAAATTATTATCTTCCCCAAAAAAAGGGATAAAAGGTTTATTATTGACCCAGATGAAAATTATTATTTTCCCCGAAAAAAGGGGGATAAAAGGTTTATTATTGACCAGATGAAATTATTATCTTCCCAAAAAAAGGGGGATAAAAGGAGAGATTATGGAATTAAAAAAAAAACCAAAAAACCCCTTGAAGGGTGATAATTTCTATATTGTTCACATCAGGTTTCTCTTGAGAGCACGGCCAAGGTCAAGGCAGAGCTGCCTGTCCCCAGCCGTCACCGAAGGAGCGTTAAAAGCCTCGTTACCTGTGTGCGGTGGTGAGAAAATGTGCAGGGAGGCAGCTCCCGGGGCTCGGAGAGGTGCAGAGACCTCCTGCGCTGGTATCGAAACGCTGAAACCCTCCATCGACCCCTCAGCCGTCGGAGAGACAGTGCCACGGGCCACAGGACACTGACACAGGCGCTGGGACTGCGCCAGAGCAATAGGACTGTGTGTGAGGGACGGTTATCGCCAAAATAAACCCACCGTGCGGCACCTTCAGCACCGGGTCTGGGGACGCGCCGGAGAGGCACCGCTCCCAGAAACCTGCTGGAGCGGGGCCAGAGGAGCCCCGGAGATGGTGCGAGGGCTGGAGCAGCTCCCGTGCGAGGACAGGCTGAGAGAGTTGGGGGTGTGCAGCCTGGAGAAGAGAAGGCTCCGGGGAGAGCTTCTGGGGGGTCTCCAGGAAAGATGGGGAGACCCTGGGCCAGGGTGCCCAGAGAAGCTGTGGATGCCCCATCCCTGGAGGGGTTCAAGGCCAGGCTGGATGAGGCTTTGGGCAACCTGGGCTAGTGGGAGGTGTCCCTGCCCATGGCAGGGGGTGGTACTGGGTGGGCTCTAAGGTCCCTTCCCACCCAAACCCTCCTGGGATTCCGTGACTCGATGATTTCGGAACAGGATACTCAGCAGAAGACACCCACGGGGACAAGAAACCCTCCCCGCTTGCAGAAGAGCGATTCCCTGGAGCACAGACAACGGGGAAGAAACCTCTGCCTGGACCTGGAGCTGCTGGAAGAGCCTCTCCCGGTTCCCAGGGTGCTCCGAGGTTAAATTCACGCGGATTCGGAGCCTTTGGGAACCCGTGGGCTCCACTTCAGGGTGACGTGAAGCCGTGCTGCTCCTTCCCAGCCACGCACCCGTCTCCCCCGTTAGCAGGAACATACCAGAAGCTTTCTGATTGTCGTGTTTTGGACACAGGACATTTTCAAGAGGAAGAGAATGATCATTGACTTGCTGTAAAAAGGAAAGACAGACCCCACACTTCCCCGCCGGCAGCCGGGATTTCATCTGGCAGCTGCCAGCAACTGACAGATATGGTTAATGCAGTGCCTCTGGAATTCAATTAAACATATGGACTGGAGCTGTCTAATTGGCAAAGCGAGGGCTGTGAAAATTGGGAAACGTTACCGAGCTAAAGGACAGGTCACCGAAATCTCCAGCAGCACAGCTGAGACTTGAAAAAAAAACAGCTGCACCCTGAAAAACGACTTTGGAAAGAGCAATCAGGGGCTGAAGGTTCTCCGCTTCTCGGCGGTTCTGAGCTGAAAACCACCAGCAGCGTCCCAGCCCCTAACGCCACGCGGGGATCAGCAACCTGGAAAAGAGAAGCGGTCACAGAGCCGGCGGGTTAAACAAACCCAATGAACCTGTTCTTGTCGCAGGCTGACGCTGCGTGCAGCCCCCTGCTCAGCCGGCGGCACCCCGACCATCTCTGAGCCCCCAGCACCTCCCTCCTGACGCACAAACCAGGGAAGGACCCAGCGTGCGACCGATGGGCTGAGAACAAAAACTCGTCACAACTTATAACAGACCAGCTGCTCTGGCTGGATAAACCCCTCTTCACAGGGGGACCACACTCTAAAAAAAAATAATTCTGCATCCTACTGCAAAGCTCAGAATTCTACCGGCAAAGCTGTGTCCCTGCGCCCAGTGTCCAGGCTCTGCCTCCGCCACGGCCACGGCACACACACCGCGCCGGTCGGCCGCTAAAAGCGTCATCCCGTGGATCACGTCCCCGAGCAAAGGGTTTGTAGGGAATTCCAGACCCTCGGTGGGTTATGTTCCAGCTCGAGACGTTTCCCAGCCAGCAGCCAGACCCCACTGCGGACCCGACAGAGCACAGAGGGCGAAAACCCACCCGGCACAACGCCGGCGGTGCCAACAGAGCTGTCACACCCGGAGTCAGCCAGGCTCAGATCTATGTTTGCTTCCACAAAATAACTAATCACTCTTCCACGACACTGTCGGAAACAAGTTCAGACATTCAAGGATTTCTTAATTTTCAACCAAAGCCAGTATTCACCCAAAATGTGGGAAGAACAAACACCATTTGCCCAACACAGCCAAAAGCTTTTTTTTTTTTTGACAAGCACCCAAATAAGACGCCGTGGTTATCGCCCTGCCAGCCCGTCACAAGGGTGCTGAACGCTCGCACGGCCTCGATGTTTTCATTAGCATTTCTACCTGATTTTAGGTAATTATTGTCCCGGGAACAGCCTTTCTCCCCGTCTCCTCTTCGCCTTTGCAACTCGGGAAGCCCTGTTCTGCTCCACCGGTCACTCGGAATGGTCAACAGTCGTCACACTCCGCTGCTGACCATTGTCCCCAAGCAAAGGTGGGAGGCTCCCGAGCCCGTCCCTCCGCGGCCGGGCAAACAACGGGGCCCGTTGCTGCTGGGACATCAAAGTTAACCAAACAGCCCCGAGCCCCCGGCTCCGCGCCCAGCCGAAGGAGCTCCCCGAGGAGGTCAGGGCTTCCAGCTTGTCACGGCACACATCAAAGTTTGCACCACACACGAACTGGGCACACAGATTGGAATCGCGTCGCCCGAGAGCGGATATTCAGCCTTTGTCGTAGGGCTTTAATCCTGTGTTTTCCCAAGTAATTAAGCTTTTTTGCTTATGAACTTGTGACTAAGTAAAGCATCGCCGAGAGGTTGTAACATCAAAGCCCATTCTCCTGTCTGTCCCACGTTTTCCAAAATTGGATTTCTTTTTCTCTTTTTTTTTTTCCTTAAATAAAAAAAAACCCTAATTGAATTTAGTTGTAGACTGAATATATTTACGAGTGGCTTTAAAAGGTTACAAGAAGCCACGGCGATCATCATGGGAACGCGGGAGGGAGGGCGCAGCGTTCCCCTTTTTTGCTCCATAAAGGCCTGGCATGAAAGACCCAGCGACGGCCCCACCAGCCCGGAGGGACGCGGCAGCGCCTTCGGGAGCCGTTTCTGACGGCGGGGTGTTAGGTGACCCCCCACAAGGACACCCCGAGGTTACAGACCCATCGGAGCCCAACATCTGCAATCCAGCAGCCTCCCCGCGGGATCGCAGAGCAGCCCACCTCCATCCGTCACACAACGTCGCGGCCAAAGGAAGAGTGAAAACCTCTGGCGTGTTTAGCTCCACAAGACATCCCCAATTTTTTGGAAATGAATTTTTTGTGGCGCTCAGGATGACTCTACCAGCGGTGAAGTGACCTCCCCGCTGTGTGTGAACGCCAAGATAAACGTACCTGGAGTTCCTGCTGATCGCCGCCACCATGAGAGCGGTCCAGCCAAGCTTGTGCCTCGCGTTGACGTCGGCACCTTCCAGCAACAACCTGGAGAGGAGAGAGACACGGTCAGGAAAATGGTGGAGAGAAATCATCCCGAGCAGCCTGGAGCTAAGGGTGGCAGGTGGAATAGCTGACACTGCGGGCACCTGCTCCAGGGCAACCTACTGGAGCCAACGTGGAAAGTTGATTCCATGGGGTGTGCAGCCTGGAGAAGAGAAGGCTCCGGGGAGAGCTTCTGGGGGGTCTCCAGGAAAGATGGGGAGACCCTGGGCCAGGGTGCCCAGAGAAGCTGTGGATGCCCCATCCCTGGAGGGGTTCAAGGCCAGGCTGGATGAGGCTTTGGGCAACCTGGGCTAGTGGGAGGTGTCCCTGCCCATGGCAGGGGGTGGCACTGGGTGGGCTGGAAGGTCCCTTTGCACCCAAACCCTTCTGTGATTCAGCGCAGTCTTTCACCAGTTACCAAACTGGACCAAACTGGTAGGCGATAGCAAACACTGCCCTTTCAAATGGCCCAAATCAACCGGCTTGATTTCTTCATTTTTTATTTCTTTTTTTCTACCCAGTCCAATACCCGAAGAACCAACCAGCAGCAAGACGGGGAGCGGAGCTGATTAACCCCAAACCCGGTGGGAGGTTCGGACCCTCGGGCTGCAGTGCGGCCGCCGGGGTTCCCGCAGCAGCTCAGCACATCTCCAAAGCCCACGGCAACCAAAGACATTTTGCACTTTTCTTGCACAACATGAGAACAAACGAGACAAACCCAAAAAGTACGAAGCATCAAGCTACCCTTGGAACTTTTTCTGCAGCATTTCCTCAGCCTTTGCACTGTTTCCCTAATCCCTCCCCGGCAACTTTTAGCAACTTTGCTCCTGCACAGCTTCTGCCGGCTTTTGTGTTCTTCAGACCCCAAAGCACCAGGAGGTTTCTCTACCCTTTCTGCACCCTCTGATCCTGCAACAACAACTCATTATTATAATTATTATCATTATTATTATTCCTCTTACCACCAGACTCCAAGCAGTGACCTTACCCAACCCTTCTCTCTTCCATGGCCAACCGCTGGATCCCAAGAACCTCCCCGCACCAAACCCAGGTGGATGCCAGGAGCCCGGCCTCCCCCAGCCGCCCGCGGCCCCCACAGCTCATGGCAATGGTCTCACACGTGCAAGCATCCCACCTGGAGTATGTAACCCCCCCAGACCCACAGATCAGGAACTCGATGGCAGCTGGGGCTGCTCGTGTGCACTGAACAGAGAGAATCCCAGGAGGATTTGGGTGGGAAGGGACCTTACAGCCCACCCAGTGCCACCCCCTGCCATGGGCAGGGACCCCTCCCACTAGCCCAGGTTGCCCAAAGCCTCATCCAGCCTGGCCTTGAACCCCTCCAGGGATGGGGCATCCACAGCTTCTCTGGATGAGGCTTTGGGCAACCTGGGATAGTGGGAGGGGTCCCTGCCCATGGCAGGGGGTGGCACTGGGTGGGCTTTAAGGTCCCTTCGCACCCAGACCCTCCTGTGAGTCTCTGAACTGTAGGTAACAGGTACAGGTGGGTAACTGAACCATCGTTTTTTGGCCGGGGAGGTGGCCAGCGCTGGTGGCCCGGTACTGGATGCTCAACTGCTCATCAGGCACTTGGACTGAGCTCCAGCAGCTAAAAAACCAGAACAGTAACTGGCAGGATTTATTTGTAGCTCCCGACTGTGGTTCAGGAAGCCACGACCTCCATAATGACCCACAGACTCATGTTCTCTTCACCAGGGTTACAATTAAAAGTTAACGATCTGGTAAGCAACAGGTCCTTGCTCCTGTTTCACTACCTGACACTCGACAGCAGCAGAGGAGCAAGTTTCCACGCAGGATCCTCACCAGACCCGTGCCACGCGTTTGCATCACTAACTCCGGGCAGGTCGCAGCTCCTGCCAACAACACTTTGCACAGGACCAGCCTCAGCACCGTCCTTACGCCTCCTCCTCCCTCCAGCACGGGATGAGAGCGTGCTCCAGCCCTGTCGTGTGATGAGGAGATTCCTTGAAGCAGAAAGAGCCACACGCAGCCCCGGAGCTCCCCTGACCCGTAACGCACCGGGACGCACAGCTGACGCAGGCGGTGGCGGGGCAGATTGCTATCTCGGCACAGATCAGCTCCCGTGGCAGCGCTGCAGATGGGGGCTGTTTGCACTCACAACAGAGAGCCGGGCGGCTCTGACTCGGACCCACGGCCGCTGCCGGTCACAGCAATTACCTGCTCTCGCTCCGAGGGATGCTGCCTGCGGGAGAAATCCACACCG
The DNA here is from genome assembly GCA_013400615.1 of Syrrhaptes paradoxus. Classification (NCBI taxonomy): domain Eukaryota; kingdom Metazoa; phylum Chordata; class Aves; order Pterocliformes; family Pteroclidae; genus Syrrhaptes; species Syrrhaptes paradoxus. The sequence goes on from VZTO01017881.1 coordinate 17,779, forward strand.
CGGTCCATCTGTGCCACCGCGGGCACCGCATCCTCCGCGCCGGCACAGAGAGCTGCTCCTCAAGCTCAAAACCCGCTCGCTCCCACCCCAGAAACCACAGGGAGCTGTGGCCAAGCCCGGCAAGAGACGGGGGAAACCTGCACCGAGATCTTACCGTCTCCCTCCGACTCACCCCAAGTGCTTTGAAAAATCCTTTCCCAGGCACCGCGACGCCCGGGCACCTTCCGCTCTCCTCTTCCAGCGGCACGGAAGGACGCGCACAAGTTATTTCTGAATTTTATTTTATTTATTCGGCCACTCCTAAGTGCTTTGAACACAGTAACTCGCACCTCACCCCCTTCCCACAGCGTGTCAATCTGACAGTCTAAGAGCCACATAAAATCCATCAAATAAAATAAAATAAAATAAAATAAAATATTACAGCCAGGGAGAGGGAGCCCGGTGGGGAAGGCAGACACCTCCCGAGGCAGGAAGGCACCAGCCGAGCAGGGACAAAGCCAGACCCTTCAGGCCCGACAGCCAAACCCTTATTAACACCTTTAACGGGGGTAATTAACGCAATCCACACGGTCTGAGCCGCGTTTGCAGCTGGCTGCAGAATTAAAACGATTTAAGCTGCAAACGGACCATCCTGGTCGCCTTCCACCAGCGCCTGGGTCGCTTCGCTGCAGAATTGGGGTTTCCCTCCACGTGTCGGGAATTTTAACATTTAATAATTAAATATTTTTGTTTTCTCACAAATGGGAACCACAACCAAACCCTTCAGCAACTCCTCCCGCGAGAGGACAGGACGGCACCTCTGGAAGCACCAAGAAGGACTTTGGNCAGCCAGGGAGAGGGAGCCCGGTGGGGAAGGCAGACACCTCCCGAGGCAGGAAGGCACCAGCCAAGCCAGGACAAAGCCAGACCATTCAGGCCCGACAGCCAAACCCTTATTAACACCTTTAACGGGGGTAATTAACGCAATCCACACGGTCTGAGCCGCGTTTGCAGCTGGCTGCAGAATTAAAACGATTTAAGCTGCAAACGGACCATCCTGGTCGCCTTCCACCAGCGCCTGGGTCGCTTCGCTGCAGAATTGGGGTTTCCCTCCACGTGTCGGGAATTTTAACATTTAATAATTAAATATTTTTGTTTTCTCACAAATGGGAACCACAACCAAACCCTTCAGCAACTCCTCCCGCGAGAGGACAGGACGGCACCTCTGGAAGCACCAAGAAGGACTTTGGAGCTGACTGCAAGGCTCTGCAGACACCCTGGAAGGACGCGTCGAACGATGAATTATCTTTGTTCTTCACTAAAAAATATAATGAGAGAAGATCTTAGTCCAGCCGCCAAACCTGTTCGAACACAGTGCATCCACCAGGGAGGATGCTGGAGCCTCTGCCACGGGATTCGATTACGGGCGCGGAGCAAAGATGTTAGAATTAATCAAGTAGTTTTCCATTCAGGAATCCAGATAATCGCCAGCGTCTGGAACGCCGCACGACCGAGCCCAGCGAGAGAATCGCCAGCATCACCCCACCCCGCACAATACGCACTGACATTTCATTCACAACCGGGATTTTGTTTTTTTTAAATCATTGCAAGATGCTCAGCAACTTAACAGATTTTCTAGACAACTGAACTTTATGTTCAGGGTCCTCCAGCCCATCATTAATTTTTTCCCCCCGCCTGATTTAATGCTGCGACAATCGATAACGCGACGACCACCGCTCAGACCCTAGACAGCCAAATGTATTTACCAGCAGGAATATTTTTTTTAATTAAATAAAATCCTCTGATCAATGTTGAGGATGTTTATCCACATTTTAACCAAATAACCTCCAGGATGCTCACTCTTACCTCCTAAGGAGTTTCTCGTGCGTGTACAGCTCTGTTAGCACCATTTTCCGTGTTTCTCAAACGATTTTGGAAAAAACTTTTTTTTTTTTTTCCCCCCCCGGGTTTTAGTGCGGAAAGCTCGGCCACTTCTCCAGACAGCTGGGGTGTTTGTCTCTAAGCTGGAGGGACATGGATGTGACGGAAGGACCACTGGCTGGATCAGGAACTGGCTGGACGGCCGCACNCATGGCAGGGGGTGGCACTGGGTGGGCTTTAAGGTCCCTTCCCACCCAAACCCTTCCGGGATTCTGTGTTAAGGGACTTTCCCGATGGGTTTCTAACAGTTACAGAGCCGGCGAGTGAGCAGTGACAGCTCCCAGTGCATCCCCTCTCCCCGCAGAGCCTCGCTCCAAGGGCACCAATGGGGACATTTTGCAGAATTAGAAATTTCTCTGGAACCAAGCAGAGGCTCTGAAGGAGCAGCACATCAGCAGCTCCTCTGGAATCTGCCAGAGGAGCCCGGGGAGAGCAGCACCCAGCGCTGTGTGCGTCCACCCCGTTTCACCTCCAGCCGGCAGCTCCCAAAGCTCCAGCACTTTGATCCATCCAGCAGAGAACAAGAGCCCGAGCGGGCTGCGGCGCTGAGCCGTCTCCCCCCGCTGCCCCCGGCCAGATGTGCCTCTATTCACCCCGCCGGCGGGGTTCTGGGTGACTGCCTCGGTGACACCGGCTCTCGGCCGAGCCCAGAGGGCATGTTTGAGTTTGTGCTCAGCGCCCGCAGCGTGCCCGGCGCTCCTCTGACAGCTGGGAGGAAGAGGAAGCTGGAAACTTGAACTTTTACAACAACAATAGCTTCTGCTTCTCTCGGCCACTTAAACACGTCCCCCACCCCTTCCCCAATATGTCACTGTTTAATCGCGGGGCTGGGGGACACCCTCACCCCTCTGCAGGAGAGGGAGGGAAGAAAAACATCCAAATCCAACAATATCTGCAACATGAAAGCACAATCCCTCTGTCAAAGGCCAGGGAAAGGATCTGGCCGGACAGGAGAGCGAGGCAGGGCGCTGACAAGCCTTTGATCTCGCTGCCGTCCTCCTCGAGAGAGCTCACATCTGCTCCTCGGCCCCTTCGCGGCCATCGGGCAACGCCGGGGTGCTCCAGGGAAACGCGCGGAGCCGGGAGATGTTGGGCAGGGTCGGAGCAGACGGTTCCAACGAGGCTTGGGGCGAGGCTGGAAAGGGGCAAGGAGGAAAGGGGAGAGGAAAGGAAAGGGGAGAGGAAAGGAAAGGGGAGAGGAAAGGAAAGGGGAGAGGAAAGGAAAGGGGAGAGGAAAGGGGAGAGGAGAGGAGAAGCAGTGTTTTCTCCACAGCTCCCGAGGCAGGCTGCTCCCAGGACATGAGGGTCCTGGAGGGAACGATGCCCCTAACCCAGACAGCATGGAAATAAAAATCTTATAACTCTTATAAATCCGAGTTTCAGAAGGGAAATGGAGCTCCCAGGTGAGAGCGGGGCTGCCCGAGGGCACAAACCGAGCGAAAGTGAGAACACACGCGATGGGGAAGCCGAAGAGGCGCAANGGGGGAGGAGAGGAAAGGGGAGAGGAGAGGAAAGGGGAGAGGAGAGGAAAGGGGAGAGAGGAGAGGAAAGGGGAAAGGAGAGGAGAAGCAGTGTTTTCTCCGCAGCTCCCAAGGCAGGCTGCTCCCAGGACATGAGGGTCCTGGAGGGAACGATGCCCCTAACCCAGACAGCATGGAAATAAAAATCTTATAACTCTCATAAATCCGAGTTTCAGAAGGGAAACGGAGCTCCCAGGTGAGAGCGGGGCTGCCCGAGGGCACAAACTGAGCGAAAGTGGGAACACACGCGATGGGGAAGCCGAAGAGGCACAACACGAACATGGGGCGACTGATGCAGACACACAGTGAGATCCCGGTCCTCGTCCCACGCCTGCCCCACCTGTGAGATGCTCCAACACTACAAATAGATTTTGCTTTTCAAACCAGGCTGAAAGAGGGCGAAAAGGACCGGGGTGTGCACAGCCTGCCTGCTGCTACGCCCGGGGACCAGGGGAGGGCAGGAGCTCCGAGGAGCTGGCTTCGTCCTGGCAGCAGTTGGCATCACCAGGGCTGGGAGGAACGGAAAATGCAGCCGCACCCGGAGGAGCCGGAGTGATTGCTGACTGCCCAAGTCACTGCAGCATCACAGCTCGGCCGTGCCTTGGAAAAACCCCACGCGAGCCCGACAGCCTGTCTCTGGCAGCAGCCAGCAGCAGATAGCTGGGGAGAAACACGAGTAATCACCGTTTCAGAGGGATTTGGGCAAAAAGGCACTAAGTGGTGGTGACCCACAGCACGCTGGTGTCTGAGCTGGGGGTGGTGTGTGGGTCCCTGCCCGGCCGACCCTGCGCAAACCTGAACTCGAGTTTCAGCTCCGTCGCATCACCGAGTTTCAGGCTGTGCTCTGTGGGAAATGCATTTTCCACTCGATTTAAACCTGTGTTTAAACCTGTGTTTAAACCTGTGTTTAAACCTGTGTTTCCTCAGCTCTCGAGCTGCAAGGAAAGTGGAATAATTGCTCACGTTCGTCACCATCGCTCGTGGTTCACAGGCCACTTCCACGCCGGCCGACTGCCCTTCCCGGCACTGCCGCCACCTCTCCTCCGAACCCAGAGCCGAACCCAGAGCCGAACCCAGAGCGGCTCTCGGCTGTCTCCCTCCCACGGAGGCTGTCCTGCAGCCAGCCAGAGCAATTACACCACGTTAATTGCAATTAACCCTGTGCTGGCTACCAGATGTATTCCAGGCGTACAGAAACCTCCCTGCAGCCGGATGAGTCGGTGGCTGCTTCCAGAGAGAGGGATTTGGGGACAGTGAAGGGTTTAAAGCTGTTTTGGAGAGAAGGATGAGATCTGTCTCTGGTGGGTGGCTGGCTGCAAAGAGATGGGTGTGATGACTCAAGTGTGCAAACACCATGGCCCTGGGAGGACAAAATACAACAACCAGCATGAAAACAGGTCGCTACAGAGGAAGCGTTAAAGCCAAACACTCCTGTGAGAAACTGAGGGTGACAAGCTCCCACTTTGCTTCCCGGCTTCTCCGTCCTTGCTGCCCTGTTTGGGAAGGCAGCTCTGGAAAAGGCCATTCCCTGCGGTTTCTGAGCTATCCGACCAAGGAAAGCACAGTACAGGCAAGTCTCCTCTGGTATTTCGCAGCCATCACGAAGAAATCCAGGCTGCTGCAGCTGCTGCAAGTCCCCGAGGCCACGTGCCAAATCAAACTCCCAACCAGCCAAAGCCTCCCACCGCCACAAAGTGCTGCGCAACTCGGTCCTGCGTTCGGAGAAAAGATGAAAGGGGATACTTACAGGAAAAACATCTGTTCATCCTAAAAACCCCAGGTGTCCAGCTGCATTCTAACAAACTGCCCTGGGTTCAGCTCCTCCAGTCACCCTACAAAGCCCTCGGGCGTCCCTCAAGCCCCACGCACGATATGCACAGTCCTGGGAGTTATTCTGAGAGAGGAAGATGCTCTGATGGGTACGATGGGATCTCTGCTCCCGTAAAGGAGTTGCACGGGGTTCCTTCCCGCGATCCCATGGTTTCCCAGCTGCAGGCAGGACTGCCAGGTCCAGAGAGAAAACGGGGCTGAGCTGCAGGAAGCTCTGCTGCCAACGGCTCACGTCCAGCTCCGATTCGGGCTCCTTTCAGACAAGGGACCTTCAAAAATCCCTCCCTGGACCGTGAGGGTGTTGTTCCAAGTTGGTGACCAACGCTTGGTTCACTGCAGAGGGATTTCTTTGCCCAGTCTGTGATTTCACACGCAGTTTCTGAATTCTTTCACAAACCCCTGAGATAGGAAGCAAACAGAAGGCGTCACCGAACCCCTGCTGCACCCCCTGAGCTGGAGAGAACTGGAAGGGAACAAGCACAACGCCCAGGAGCACCGTGTGTGACCTAGAAACAGATCTTCACAGATCACCTGCGGTCCTGGCAGCTCATCTCAGCTCCTCCCGGCTATTTAAACAGGAAAAGATATAAAAGGTGCAAAACACAAGGACAAACCCTGCTCTNATATTGACAGTCCTGGGAGTTATTCTGAGAGAGGAAGATGCTCTGATGGGTACGATGGGATCTCTGCTCCCGTAAAGGAGTTGTGCAGGGTTCCTTCCCGCGATCCCATGGTTTCCCAGCTGCAGGCAGGACTGCCAGGTCCAGAGAGAAAACGGGGCTGAGCTGCAGGAAGCTCTGCTGCCAACGGCTCACGTCCAGCTCCGATTTGGGCTCCTTTCAGACAAGGGACTTTCAAAAATCTGTCCCTGGACCGTGAGGGTGTCGTTCCAAGTTGGTGACCAATGCCCGGTTCACTGCAGAGGGATTTTTTTGCCCAGTCTGTGATTTCTGAATTCTTTCACAACCCCCTGAGATGGGAAGCAAACAGAAGGTGCCGCTGAACCCCTGCTGCACCCCCTGAGCTGGAGAGAACTGGAAGGGAACAAGCACAACGCCCAGGAGCACCGTGTGTGACCTAGAAACAGATCTTCACAGATCTCCTGCGGTCCTGGCAGCTCATCTCAGCTCCTCCTGGCTATTTAAACAGGAAAAGATATAAAAGGTGCAAAACACAAGGACAAACCCTGCTCTGGTCTCGCTGGGGATGCTGTCCAGGCCACGTCACTATGTGGGGTGGGCAGCCATCCTCTCTGTGACAGCCTGGGGAGGTGTCACGCTGTCAGTGTCCTGGTTTGGGCTGGGACAGAGGGAACTCTCTCTATTATTACTATTATTTCCAATATTATTGTAGTTCAGTTATTAAATTGTTCTGATCTCACCCCACAAGTGTCTTTTCCCGTCACCCCTTTAATTCTCCCCCATCCCCAGGAGGGTGGAGGGTGAGCGAGCGGCTGTTGGGGTGTTTTGCTGCCAGCCAGAGTCCAAACCACGACACAGAGGAGTGGAAGCAGGGGACAGCGAGGCTGGTAAGGGACCAGGACCAGGGTGTTCCCGCCACTGGGATCAGGACCATTTATCAGGTGTAACCCCGCCACGGCCAGGCCAAGCCCCACCTTGCTGCAGAAGGGAATTTTTGCTCGACAAGCTTTCCTGCCTACAAAACATGGGAGAAGAGACAGACACAGCCCGGGAGGAGGAAGCACAACGATGAGTCAGAGATGACAAGATCAGTGATGCTTGGCTGCTCGACCAAAAGGCAGAGCTCACCGTTTGGGGTGATCCAAGCTTGACTTAGCTCGTTTCTGCCACCCCCCCCACCTAAAAATCAGCCTGGAGAGAGCAGAACCAGCTGCAGCAGCTGACACAGAGCTTCCTGCCCTACCCCACGTCTGGCTGGATCCCTCTGAGAGCAGGAGAGCGCCTGGTCATCTCCAGAGCTCGTTAACACGCAGATTGGGGTTGCTGTCTGCTGTTACGAACGAGCCTGGTAACAGCCGCCCGACATCCGCGCCGTGTTTCCATGAGTCACAGTCGTACGGCGCTGATGGGAAAACAGTTCCATCATTTACCCGGCGAGGAAACGCGGCTGCAAGGCTGCGCGTCTGTGGGTGGCTCGTTAAGAAACAGAGCTGGAACGCCCAGAATCAATATTAATACTGGAAATAAACACACGGGGGATCGAGGCAGTGATGCTTCACGGCTTTGCTTCTTGCTCTACGTGCTGATCAACTGAGATCGAGGGAAATTAAACCACCCACGTTAATTAGGTGTTATCCTCTGTACCGGCTAACGGCATGGAGGGCTTGAAGGGAATCGCTGCTTGGCCACACGCCCCCAAAGGGATCGGTCTCAGAAGTTGACATGATCCTTGATCCCGATGAAGAATTCAGCCTGGTTTCTCGCATTTAATGAGTGGGTGAAGATGAGAAAACTTGTCTGGGCACTGAGAGGAGACAGAGGAAGAGGAGAGCCTGTGGCTCCGGGGTTGAACCCAGCCTTCGGCCACGCGATCCTTCCCGCAGCAACACTTAACGTGTGTTAACGTGAGCTCTGCCCGGTGCGTCTGAAAGGCCCATTCATCCCCAACCAAGGAAAACGCTGCTCGTCGGAAAAATACAAAATTCCCCTGAACATAAGCCTCCTGATATCCATCACCTTAGTCTTTCCGAGCCCGATTGTGGTACTTCTAGTTACCGGCTGAACCAACACTCGCTGTCTCATCGCTCTCCCCATCCAGCAGTTCGACAGCAAGAGGGGGCCCAGCAAAAGCCTTTTGGAGCGAGGTGGGCTGGCCACGCTGTGTGCACAGAGCCCAGCTGCCTTGTTCATGTATCCCAGCCCCAAACCCTCCTTCTGCTTCCTTCAGCCCCAATTCCACCTGTGCCTGAGGTTCTTCAGGTTCCCAGCCAGAAGATCTGGACAGGCGCAGGCCAGCTTGGCTCCCAAGATCAAGCGTTTTTTAATTTTGTGTAACTATATCCCTTCTTTCCCACCTCGGTCCACGTCCTGACGGCTGGAACAGAGCAGCGTGTTTGCCCACAGCCTGGTGAAAGGTGAGCTCGTAGAACAGCGTGATCAGAGCAGCGCCGTCCGCTTCCTTCCACACCTGCAAGAACCCATCTGTCGCGTCTCCGTGCACCGCTCAGGAGTCCTGGAGCTGCCCGATGTCGTGCTCCTCTAACCATCGCCGCTACCCAACCTCCTGACCCTCCTGCTCAACCGACGTGATGGACTTTAGCTTGAGGAATATGACGACGAGCTGTAAATACTCAGAAAGAGGCAGCGGGAAGATCCCCACTGGAAGATTCACAGCCCAAGACAGGGAGGCTGAGATGTTCTGGAAGGGTGACCTGCTCTGAACAGCCAGCCTCCAAAAAGCCACCATCCTCTGGGGTTGAGGATTCTGATGACGTTTCTCCTGCCCCTCCATCTCCCAGCTCACGCGCCTTGTCCCCGTGTACTTAAGGTATATTTCTGAGGTCCCCACGTCCTCACATTAACTCCTACAGGAAAAACCACTTCGCACACGTCCGTTTTCCCCACTTCAGCCCAAGAGATCGCTTTTCCCCGTCACCGTAGTTCTGATGTTTGAATGCTAAGGGGCTGCCAGCTGCACAAGGCACTGGAAAAGGGACAGCTTCCCAGTTCGTGCCGCAAGGGAAAACGAGTCCCCAGCAGCAGAGGAGCAGAGAACTGGAGAGCGACAAACACCTGGGGGCTGAGCCCAAGGGACAGAGAACTGCACAACACCAGCAACGGCTGCGCAACGCCAGCGGCAACACATCTCTCTGCTCAGCTTTCCCGGCACAGCCCCACGACAGGCAGAGAACAC
>VZTO01017882.1:19274-34682 GCA_013400615.1 Syrrhaptes paradoxus
GAAAGGATTTTAACTTAAACAAAAGGAGAAAAAAAGAAAAATTAAATACAAAATAGAGTTATATATTAAAAATCAAACTAAAGCACTTCTGAAAGAGAGGAATACATAGCAATCAATAATTACACATGTATTCACTCAAAGATGGGAGAAATTAAATTAATTTTTAGTCTTGTAAAAAAGGTTCAAAATCAAGTTTTGTTTCTTTTTGTATGAAAGAGTTTTCATGTAATTCTACAGGAGAAGGTTTAGTAAATGCCCTCTGCATGGATATTAGAGGAATTTACTGGTTTCTAAGCTATCAAAATAAATTATTTTCATCTAGGTAAGTATTTGCTGGACTAGGGTGCAATGGGACATTACATTTCAATACAAATGAACAGACATGGAGAGTATTTAAGAAGTCTGTGCAAGACTGTCCAAATTTTTGAGCCTAAGAACCATGATTTTTTCAGGCTACACATGGGAGAAGGGTCCCTGCAAACCATACCTCTCAAAAGTGAAGCAGATCTTGGCCTTAAGCAAATTAATATAGTAGCTAAGCCATTCAGAATTGATTTTCATCTCACAAGTATGTTCTCAAGACTTTTTCCAATCTGTGACAGATGGGGGGCTGGGAAGGAAGGGACCTGGTGGAATGGTGGACAACTAATAATAAAAGTGAGCTATAGTCCTTTAATCACCTCTCAATACACGTAATGACTCTCATAGCAAGGCCCATTGCAGTTAAATCCTGAAGAGTACGAAGTGCTTCAGAAAACAAACAAAAAAATTCCCCAAAACTTACAAACAAAAGAGGCAGTTACTGTTTCTGTTTTCTATTAGGTTTGCAGTTTATTCAAAAAATAAACAAAAGCAGATCTATTCTTTATGTAAATTTCTTATAGTTCCAGTGAAAACTAGATAATTTTCAGCAAGTTTGTTCTCATTACTAGCCTGAATTTTATCTTTTTCCTTTTGATTCCTCATTATTGAAATATCTAAGCACCTCCTAAAATCTGTACATCTTCAGAACATCCATATCAGGCAGGAAACGGTTGTCATCACCCATCTTAACACAAAAGAGCACTTATCAAGTTAATTAGGAGTAGGCTTGAATCCTTGATATTGATTCATCTTTTTGATAGGAACAGAAACCAAACGTGTGGGGAAAGGTTTCCTTTTAAATTTGTCTTATTTTTTCTTTTTGTTTTATTCTTTTTTTTTCCCCAGTTATCCAAAGACAGTTTTAAAAATGGGTGCATACATTGAAGTAGCTTGATGTACACCAGAGGACTGCTTAGGCCTTGGCACTTAGCTGCTGCTACTGCTTGACCAAGGTTGCCTGTGTCTACGCAGATTAGATATTTGCTGCAGTGTGTGACCTGGTAACATCAGGATGTAGACACAACATGACGGTCTCCGTTGGCAGCAGGTCTCGGGAGAGGCTAGAAGCTTATCTCCTCCATCAGCCATGCTTCAGTGTGGTTGTAAGAAGGAGAGTAATGCTGTCACACTATACACCTGATCTGCATTCTCCTCATCTTTGTTCACATAGATGTGCACAAGTGTCCAGGGGGATGTCTTGCATCAAGGAACCAAACTTTATGCTACATCCCCAAAATCAGGAAAACATAAAGAGACGATTTTAAACCTGTCAAGACCTTAGGATTCACTTTCAATTACTCTATGTTTTCACTAAAGAAAAATAAGATACTGTCATGGTTTTGAACCCCTCGTTAGCAGCAAAACACCACAACAACTGCTCGCTTGCCCTCCCTTCTCCCAGGGATGCAGATGAAAAATAAAGGGGTAAAAAGAAAAGAGACTTATCGATCAAGATAAGAACAATTTAATAACTAAACTACAATGAAATTGAAAACAATAATGATAATAATGATGATAATAATAGTGATATATGCAAGTATATAAACATGAGTGATACACAATAAATGCTCACACCCGACAACCATGGCTCAGTCCATTCACAGCTAACTATCCTGGAGAAGGGAGAATCCCAAAACTGTAATCCTGGAAAGGAGATAAGAGCCTGAGCATCTGACAGCAGGAGCTGAGGGAGCAAGACGATCCCAAGAGAGGGAGCACCTGGAGAGAGCCGACCTGGAAAGAGAGATGAATTCTGGACAGACTCTCATCTATATACTGGGCATGACATGCATGATAAGGAATAGACCATTGTCCAATTTGGGGCTCAATCCTAAACCTGATGTTGAATCCTAGACTAGTAACTGGGGCTGTACTCCCTCCTAACTTTTCCTGCACCTGCCAACACTGGCACAGGAGTAAAGCTGAAAAGTCCTTGACTGTCCTGGCAGCAACTATAAACATCAGTATATTATCCACCATTTTCACAGCACAATTCCAAAACATAACCTCATACCAGTTGATATGAAGAAAGTTAACTCTGTCCCAGGCAAAACAGATACAATTTACTACATTTATTTATTTATTTATTTAATGATGAACATGTATGACCAAACTTTTGCAGCACAAATTCTAAAACCACTTTTGACTTATGAAGCATGTATTTTATTGTCCTTGTAAGTTCATAGCTCTTCAGGGCAACATTTTGCAAGAAGAGAAAATGTCTAAGGCCATGAAAAACAAGAATTAAATTTCTGGAAGAAAAAATCACATCTCAGCTTTTTCAGAAGTTGTAACCCAAGTGTCTGTGCCTCCCTAGGGATCACATGGTTCAATTATGCACAGATTGTTTTCTGTGCTTGCTGTATCACTGTTGCTCTTGAATCTTATTTTATGTCTGTGTAGGACAAGCCGAAGCATTCATTTTCTGCGTTCAGTTAGCAATGTATTCTACAGTGTTAGTATATCAAATTTGCTGATTTTTGCAAATCAGGGTTGCATAAAAGTTTCAATTCACAGTGCCTTAATACATGATTCCTTTCAAAATAGACCATAAGTACGAAAAAACTCTTAAGACTGCACTTGCCCCAAACTCTGTGGAGGACATTGCTGGCAGGTTGTGGTTTTTGTTTCTTTCTCTGTTTTTTTTTTTTTTTTAAATACATTTTATAGTTCTATATAGAACATACATCATCTAAGGAATGTCAGCAAGGCTACAACATCTATTTTTTTTCTTATTTTTTCTTTCTGCAGTGAAATGACCCTGGGGCTCTACACTTGCATGTCTGGTTGGCTGCACTTGGTTCCCTGTGAAGTATAGAGATGAACAGGCTTTTTCAGCTACAAGAACCCTTCCAAGAAAGGTTTCAGTCCTCCAATTCCTCACAAAACCTTCTTTTCAGCTGAAGTGTATTTTAGTTTGTGTGGTCTATCATGTGAAGAAATCTTATGAGCCTTAGGAACTGGTAGGGTCTTGTGCTACTAGTATGAGGAGAGTCTTTTTTCATTGCAGTAGCAGCTACAGGTTACCCACTAAAACTCCTTCATATTAGATGTTACACAAACACAGTCAAAACCCCCAACTATCTGTGCCCTACAAAGGCAGGAAATGAGAAATTTGAGAGAAGTACAAGACAATACTTGTACTATGACTAGAGAAAAAAAAAAGATTTTATATACCCATCCTTTAAAAAGACATAAAATTGTAACAATTTTGTCATATCTTAAATAAAGAATATTTCCATACTTTCAGGCTTTCTGTATTGGGTGTAGGTGGCAAGGATCTAGAGGCAGAGGGGGTGCTGCAGGGGAGGCCTCTGTGAGGAGAGGCTGGGGTTGCCCCTTACTGACACAGCTGGATCCAGACAGCTCCAACAGACCCACTGCAGGTCACAGCTGAGCCCTTTAGCCAAGGTGGTAACTCCTCCGTGGAAACATATTTAAGAAAGAGCAGAAAAATTCTTGGGAGAGAGAGGAGGGTGGAACAAAAGAGCAAGAAACAGCAGAGGGATTGGTAAGGTGAGAGTGGCTGGTGGTGGTGACAGTGAGGGTAACAGTGGTGGTGCCAGAGCAGACACACCCCTGAAGGGACTGCAGAAGTGAGGACCCATACAGGAGCAGAGGAAAAGAGTGAGAAGAAAGGAGATGCAGAGAGAGACTACAGCATCCTGATTGCAATTCCCCCTGTGCTGCTCATTATCTTGCTGAGGAGTGTAAGGTTAAGTGGAAGGACAGTGTTGGCTTCTTTAACGGTATCTGGTCAAAGAACTTTTTTAATGCAAAAAGACGTATTGAGAAAAGGAGGAAGGCATGAACAAGAACAGAGACACAAATCTGACAGACAAGTAATAAGGGAGGCAATGATCATAAACACCTGCTTGGCCGCACTAATTGGTAAGGGTATGTGAGGGTGTGGGAATGTGGGTCAGTTGGAAAGCTAAGGGAAAAAGAAAAATGTACAAATAAACACATAACAAAACAAAATATGCAGAGACACTGACACAACAAAACAGACACAATAACAAGGAACAAATCTGTGCTTCTGTGTCAGGGTGGAGGCTGGTCACGAGCGGTGTCCCTCGGGGGTCCATCTTGGGACCAGTGCTCTTTAACATCTTCATCAATGACATAGACGATGGCATTGAGTGCACCCTCAGCAAGTTTGCGGATGATACTGAGTGGTGCTGTCGACACACTGGAAGGAAGGAAAGCTATCCAGAGGGACCTGGACAGGCTGGAGAAGTGGGCCTGTGTAAACCTAATGAGGTTTAATAAGGCCAAGTGCAGCGTGCTGCATGTGGGTCGGGGCAACCCCAGGTATTTATACAAACTGGGGAAAGATCTCCTTGAGAGCAGCCCTGTGGAGAAGGACTTGGGGGTCCAGGTGGACGAGAAGCTGGACATGAGCCAGCAGTGCATGCTTGCTGCCCGCAAAGCCAATCGTGTTTTGGGCTGCATTAAAAAAAGGGGTGGCCATCAGGGAGAGGGAGGTTATTGTGCCCCTCTACTTGGCTCTTGTGAGGCCCCATCTGGAGTACTGTGTCCAGGCCTGGGGCCCCCAGCACAGGAAAGATGTCGAATTCTTGGAGCAAGTGCAGAGGAGGGCCACTAAGATGATCAGAGGGATGGAGCACCTCTCCTATGAGGAAAGGTTGAGACAACTGGGCTTGTTTAGCTTGGAGAAGAGAAGGCTCCGGGGAGACCTCATTGCGGCCTTCCAGTACTTGAAGGGAGCCTATAGACAGGAAAGGGAGCGACTGTTTACGAGGGAGGATAGTGATAGGACAAGGGGGAATGGTTTTAAACTAAGACAGGGGAGGTTTAGGTTAGAGATTAGGAGAAAGTTTTTCACCCAAAGGGTGGTGGCACACTGGAACAGGTTGCCCAGGGAGGTCGTGGATGCCCCCTCCCTGAAGGCATTCGAGGCCAGGCTGGATGTGGCTCTGAGCAGCCTGGTCTAGTGGTTGGCGGCCCTGCATATGGCGGGGGGGTTGAAACTAGATGATCACTGTGGTCCTTTTCAACCCAGGCCATTCTATGATTCTATGATTCTGTGAAATCTCAGTGGTCTTGTTAATTGATGGGCTATTGAGAAACTACACCTGCCAGTTTGAAGAAGTTCCATGTGGACTTTCAACCCAGGGGCCCTGGGCCTTGAGATAGCCCCATACCTGACTGCTGTGGTCTGTCCTGTCTTCTTACACCTTCTATTAAATCTTAACTACCTCCCTGCACAATCTCACTCTCCGTCTCATGTGTGTGACTGCTACAGGGACCAAGTGCCAGATACTGGGGGGATCTGTGTGTGTGCATGAGTGGAATTTGGTCCCAGCCACTGGAGTCAAATCAGGGGTGTGGGCAACCCTGGCCTGTGGTGTCAGAGACTGGAGTAAGTGGGGGCACCCCAGCATGAGCTACTGGAGTGGGTGGGGTCTTTAACATCCGGCCACAGGGCAGGAACAGTGTGTATTCCCAAAACCAGCTACTGAGAGGTACCAGCATGAGTGAGGCAAGTGAGGGGCTCAGTGCTGGTGGCTAGAAGAGGGCTGAGTGTCTGTATGTTCCCCAGACCTGGTGTGCATGAGGTGTGCATGTGTAATCATCAGCAAACTGGTCCAGCCAGTGAGCAGGAGACCCTGGCTTGGGTCAGAGCTGCCAGGTGGGCAGAGGGGCCATGCCAGTACTCAGAGCATCTGCAAATGTGAATGTGATTGTGAACCTGGAGAGTGTCCTGTGAGTGCTGCAATAGTGACCTTCTGCCTCTGCCAGCCTGTTTTGAATATAGTGTAATTTTTATATCCCTCCAGCCAAATAAAAATTTGTAAGATCCACTGAGAGCATTTTTGAAGCCATGAAATGTTGTTAGTTTAGCACTTCATTTACAAAACCCACTGAAAATATAAATGTTTACATTTGAGATGTGAATTCAACCTCCAGCAATAAAAACATTGGGTGAAATCCTAGGGTCACTGAAATCAGTGATCAAACTAACTCCATAGAGGCAGCATTTAATGTCTGAATCTCTACAGCATTTTTCTATTTTCTTAATATAGGATAATGAATGGAAACATTGTGAAGTGGCTAAGGAAGACAGGTCAAAGTTTCATTCAGATAAATATTGGTTCAAGAGCTAATGCTAATATTACAGATACTAGTAGGGCAAAACTTTAACCTGTTCAAGTGAAAGCACTGCAAAAGCAGAAAAAGCTTAAACAAACTAGAGCAGTTCGTTACACAGTTGGGCTAGTTGAGGCATCCAGAGAAACTCTTATACAGGATTGGGACAAACCATCATTGTCAGGATGAAGGATTAACATAATTACAGAGAAGTTGAAAAATGTTTCTCTAAAGTTAGATATGAAAGAAATGAGGGGAGAAAAATACATGGTGTATATTAGGGACATGATACACACCTGACTGAAATATCAAAATATAGTAAACTCCCTAACGAACATTGTTTGGAAAGGCAGAGTTATCTGCCTGTGTTTGTAGAAAAATCTTCCCCTTTTGCATTAGTAGTAACCTATATACACAATGGAAATAAAAAATAGAACTTTTTTGATTTGAAGTAAGCCCTATAAATATCTTGCACATTCAGCACTCTGCCATAGTCTTCCCTGGATGCTCATCCAGATGGAAATACGTGGTCACAGTGTCCTTCCTTATTGTGCTAAAAGGTATTATAATAATCTAGTAATCAAGTCTATTTTAGCCTTATCACAAAAATATCAGGATATATAAGTGTTTGGGTTTTTTTTTGATAGAGTGATGTTGATGCAAAAGCATGTCTTTAGAGCCAAATGGAACCCTATTTTGTTACTACTGGGATTTGCCCACCAAAGGTTAAAGATTGAAAATACCTTTTGTATGCTCATCTTCCTGTATGTTCCCTGCCTGTCTGTAAGTGGATAGCATGGTTCTGCTGAAAGGTTATATTTGTTGTAATAACTTTCTTCAGAAATCTCCATTTATAAACATTATAGTTTGGGGCTCTGTGTTCTGTGTTTGGAGAAAGTGGTGCAGTGTGCAGCGTGTCAGAGGGCTCTTGCACTGTGAATGTTATCCACTCATTGCTGGGAGCTCTAGCTGGTTAAAACAAGACTGTTTTACCTTGCAGGTCTAGGGTGAGTCCTAGATCAGCCAATGATATAATGCGTAAATCGTAGGATCAGCATGGGTCTTTCATTAAGAAGCTGTCTGAGGTGCTAGCTGCTGCTCCAGCTACCTGGCAATATGCTGACAGCTAGAGCAATTGCTTAGAAATGTGAGAAAAAAATCTGGTTTAGGCAAAGTCCCTGAGCTGCAAGCAGACATCAGAATTTTCAGTTCCTAAAATGCAGCAACAGAGTTTGTAGTAAAGTTCTCAGATTAAAAATAAGAAAGCTGAGTAACTAGGAATATGTGACTCTGCCTTTTAAATAATTGCTGAACAAGATCCCTTAGCAGCTGAGCAAGTTTCCATACAGTGTACAGTCCATGAAAAGAAAATTAAGAATAAAAAGGGGAAATAAAGGGAAACAATTTTTAAGTTGGTCAGAAAGAAAGCTAAAAACTCTTGAGAGCTTGAAGAGAAACCTGACCTCCACAGAGTGTGAGAAAAAGCAAATTTGGTCATCATTTCGAGTGCCAGAGGCACTTTTCTGAAGGCTGTATAAAATAACTTCACAAACCACTGAGTATACGGATGTGACATTCTTAATCGAGACCTGTGGTTGTTTCAAGATTTGTAGCCTCCAGGCAATGGTAAATCTTTCTGTAACAGGTTATGCAGGGTGAAACTGAGATCATACATACGAGATAGTGGCTTACACAAGGGAATGGCTTATTTGCCGTCATTACAATATTTCTTATTTAAAGACACCTATATTGTCTAGCTAGAAAGGAAAATGGACATAGCAATAGAGCTTTCTTGCAGAATTGTATGTACCTTCACTCCGCCTTATTTTTCATAAGCACTCTAAGCAGCTCTTAGCAGAGTTTGGCTTCTAGGCATCTCCGAGTATGCTGACCTCTTTAAATTTAAATAAATTAGTTTACTTAAAAGTAGAATGCTTATTCTATCCAAGGTTCAAGTAGTTCCTGCACCTGATGGCAAATGTAATAAAAAAATCAGTAAATACAAACCCTATAAGGACATGATTTCTACTCAGATGCCAATAACTATTGTTACGTGTCACATTAGAGAAGACATGCACAAGAAATTAGTTTTGACCAAATCTCAAAAGCTTTTTTTTCCATTCAGCAAAAAACTTACCTTGAAAATCAGTTCTCAGTACTCATCTGTCAAGCAGACATGATTAATACAGATGAGAAAAGCGGAGGAGAGGAGGAAAATAACATGAAGAAGAGGTAGACTACTACCTGATTTTGCAGGTGTTAACCCAATTTTGACCATTGCTTTTAACTGCTGGTAGCTAAGAGTTTCTGGTGTGTCCAGTCAGTGATAGAAAGGAATGACACAGTATGCAGGAGAAAAAAGCATGACTTCCAGGCAAAACAAGCACCTGTAGCAAACTCTGTAGTGTATTTTCAAGAGCAACAATCTCTTCCTCTTTAAAATCTGTTTAAATTCTGACAGGAAATCAGCCCTTTGATGAAGAGCACCCGGTTCAAACTGAACTATGGTTGTAAACAGATATTTCCTTTAAAGTACTCGTAAACACTTTGCTTCTGAAAAAAGTGCCGCCCATTTTTATTAAAATATTGAGAGACTTGGATCCTCCTGTAACCTTAACAAACTTGAACGGCCAGTAACATCAACTTCTAAAAATGTCTTCTTTCTGCTACATCTCAGTTGGAAGGAACATTTCCTCTTTTTGATATTTAGCAGCACTTGCATACCTACATTCCTTTCAAAGAGAAGGCTAAAGCCTGTTTTAGGTTTAAATAGAAACTCTCTACACACAGAGCTGACAGTAGTGGTAGCCTGGAGATAGGGGCTTTTGCTGCAGCAACACTGTGTCCCCTGGACTATTTTACAGCTGCCATACATACAAAAGTTGTTTAAAGTTGTCTTTGTTTGCAGGCTTGGCAAGCCCAAATGTGTAGGAGAGGTGAGCTTCCTTAGGGCTCTGGCTGAACAACACTTCTGCTAAAGCTCTGTACAGCATCACTCTGCTCCAGGCTACTTCAGATCCTTGTAAAGGCACAGTTGTTCACATTTCCACTCCCCACTCTACACTCAGCTGCAGTTTAAAAATGTTAGGAGGACTGCTGAAGTAATTGATCTGATTCTGTTTCTGTTGCAATAGTAGGGAAAATCCATCTTACTTTATTGGAAGTAGAATAATAGTTGTAATAAAGATAAAAGAGAGAGAAAGTGGTGTGTTAGGAAACCTGATCCTTTTACCAGCTTATGTAGAATTGTTTCTGATGGGAAAGGCATAGGTGGCTGCACTAATAAAAAAAAATATAAGTTTAGTTTTATTTGCACCTAGATTTGCAGGACGAATCTGGGTGTGTGAATAAAACTGCATGTGGATTTTGACGTCTTTATTTGTTTGTTTATAGGAATTCTATAATTTTAATGGTCACATCATACCACGATAAGGTATTAAATAAAATGTCTCACCTAGTTTATAGCTGTAATGATTTGCTCAGAAGGTCTTACCTTGTGTGTGGTCATTACATACCATCTTTTCACAGTGGAAACAATGCGTTTAGAAACAAATACTTGAGAACTCCAGAACAGTTACTGAGGGAACAGAGGTAATTGTAGAATCAATATCTCCTTTAAAACTAAAAGTTGTCCTGATTAATATTTTATATAGAGAAATTGCTATACTGCATAAGAAACCTGATGAGAAACGCATACTTCTTAAATTTAATGAACCAACCTCAACATCTTGTGTTGTCTGGAAATAAAATGAAGGATTTAGATTACTCTCTGGGCGTGTGAAATTGGAATATAATATTTCAAGTTGAAAATACAGGGAATAAAACCATTTTTGGGTCCCTCTTTCAGGATCAACAAGTATTTGAAAGTCATGGGGTCCACTTGACTGTGTGGGGAAAAGCTATCTTTGTCAACAGCCTGGTATGGCTGATAAGAAACCTGTTAGGCAGAGCTTTAAGCTAGGAATGACTGGTGAGGGAGAGATTGCTCGAAAATTGAAGAAGCTATGGGTGGGGTAGGCAAGCCAAAGGCCTGTGGTGATGGGAGCAGGGATATGGTAATCGAAAAAACAGAGCTGAAGTGCAATGTCTTTGAGCGTAGGAATATAAATAAATAACTGCCCACAAAACAACCTTTTGGGGAAAGCTCTCAAGCCTGTACTGGGGAATCAATGCACTTGGGTGCCTCTCTGTGCTGGGTTGACCATGGCTGGATGTGAAGTGCACATCAAGCTGATCTGTCGCTTCCCCTGCTCAGCTGGACAGGTGGAAAAAATGCAGTGAAAGTCTTATGGGTTGAGATAATTGGCTCAGCTTTGGACTGCTGTGGTCTGTCTTTGAGCCAGGGAAGCTTCTGGCATCTTCTCATAGAAGCCACCCCTGTATGCCCTGATACAAAAACCTTGCCATGCAAACACAATACACTCTCTGAAGTGCCTCTAATGCATGCTGCCAGAAGAAAAAACTGGAGGAGTTAGAACTCTACATGCAGTCACAGGGCTAGGACCTTACTGGGTTCAAGGAAGTTCAGTGGAACTGCACATACAACTAGACTGCTGTGATGGATGGATACAAGCTCCTTAAGAAGGAGAGAGCAGAAAGTTGAGGAGGATGAATTGCCCTTTGAGTTGCCCTTTATGTGAGAGAGCAGGTGAAGTTCATAGAGCTCTGCCTGAGAATCTATAAGGAGCCAGCTGAGAGCTCATGGGTGATGATTAGCAGGCGGACCAATATGGCTGCTGTTGCAGGGGGTAACTGCTATAGACTTCCTGGCTGGCAAGAAGCAGTAATTGAGGCCTTCTTCAGATAAGTGGAAGGAATGTCACATTCCCAGGCCATGGTCCCTGTACTTTAGCTACCCTGATATCTGCTGGAAGGACAATACAGGAGGGTTCAAGCAGTCTTGGTGATTTTCTAGAGAGCATTGGTGGCAAATTCCTGACATGGGTGATTTAGAAACCAACAAGGAAGGGTACTCTGCTGGGCCTATTACTTACAAGCAAGGGAGAAGTGGTCATGGATGTGAAAGCCAGGGACAGCCTTGGCTGCAACAACCAGAAGATTGTGGGGTTCTTGATCCTGTGAGAAGGGATGAGAGCAAAAAGCAGGACCACAGCTCTACACTTCAGGAGAGAAGACTTTGGCCTCTTCAGGGATGNATGGGGTCCACTTGACTGTGTGGGGAAAAGCTATCTTTGTCAGCAGCCTAGTATGGCTGATAAGAAACCTGTTAGGCAGAGCTTTAAGCTAGGAATGACTGGTGAGGGAGAGATTGCTCGAAAATTGAAGAAGCTATGGGTGGGGTAGGCAAGCCAAAGGCCTGTGGTGATGGGAGCAGGGATATGGTAATCGAAAAAACAGAGCTGAAGTGCAATGTCTTTGAGCGTAGGAATATAAATAAATAACTGCCCACAAAACAACCTTTTGGGGAAAGCTCTCAAGCCTGTACTGGGGAATCAATGCACTTGGGTGCCTCTCTGTGCTGGGTTGACCATGGCTGGATGTGAAGTGCACATCAAGCTGATCTGTCGCTTCCCCTGCTCAGCTGGACAGGTGGAAAAAATGCAGTGAAAGTCTTATGGGTTGAGATAATTGGCTCAGCTTTGGACTGCTGTGGTCTGTCTTTGAGCCAGGGAAGCTTCTGGCATCTTCTCATAGAAGCCACCCCTGTATGCCCTGATACAAAAACCTTGCCATGCAAACACAATACACTCTCTGAAGTGCCTCTAATGCATGCTGCCAGAAGAAAAAACTGGAGGAGTTAGAACTCTACATGCAGTCACAGGGCTAGGACCTTACTGGGTTCAAGGAAGTTCAGTGGAACTGCACATACAACTAGACTGCTGTGATGGATGGATACAAGCTCCTTAAGAAGGAGAGAGCAGAAAGTTGAGGAGGATGAATTGCCCTTTGAGTTGCCCTTTATGTGAGAGAGCAGGTGAAGTTCATAGAGCTCTGCCTGAGAATCTATAAGGAGCCAGCTGAGAGCTCATGGGTGATGATTAGCAGGCGGACCAATATGGCTGCTGTTGCAGGGGGTAACTGCTATAGACTTCCTGGCTGGCAAGAAGCAGTAATTGAGGCCTTCTTCAGATAAGTGGAAGGAATGTCACATTCCCAGGCCATGGTCCCTGTACTTTAGCTACCCTGATATCTGCTGGAAGGACAATACAGGAGGGTTCAAGCAGTCTTGGTGATTTTCTAGAGAGCATTGGTGGCAAATTCCTGACATGGGTGATTTAGAAACCAACAAGGAAGGGTACTCTGCTGGGCCTATTACTTACAAGCAAGGGAGAAGTGGTCATGGATGTGAAAGCCAGGGACAGCCTTGGCTGCAACAACCAGAAGATTGTGGGGTTCTTGATCCTGTGAGAAGGGATGAGAGCAAAAAGCAGGACCACAGCTCTACACTTCAGGAGAGAAGACTTTGGCCTCTTCAGGGATGATAGAATCATCATATGATTCTATCAGGGATCTGCTTGCTCAGTAACGTATTACAAGTTATTACAGCATTTCAGGCTTTCTGACATAGCCATGTAAGTACTAAGGTTTTAAAAAAAAAATTTATGTATCTATGGGTAGCTCACAATCCTACGGTAGGAGAGTATTTTCTGGATTTTTGAAAGAAACACTGATTTCGTAAGCAGCTTTGTTTTCATTTATGCTTTAATGTCCCAGACTGTTCTGATATGAATAAATACTAGTATATTCAAAAGAATACAGCTGCAATTCTCCACCCCAGCACTCCCCATCCAGGCAGGAGCCTTCAAATATCTGTGTAATGCCTTTATTATTTGTTTTCAAACCCTTCCTCAAAACCCTTTTTTGGAGCAGTGCGTACAAAGACATGGTGTGGCTAAACCACTCATGTATTGACTCTGCTGTCTATCGTAATGATCATCTTGGGTTTATTGTTTCCTCAAATTCCTCTCTACATCTGTGCTTGTCTGGTTTGTCATGCTTGCATTGTGGGCTCTTCCAAGCAGAAAAATTGTTCATCCTGGTCAGTTCTTTAAGTTTGTATTTCTCTTCTCTGTTTTTGTGGGAGATCCTTGCTTTTTGATAATCCTGTCTAAAATAATCTTGTCTAGATGCAGTGACAGTACAGTTACTATTGCTAATACTTTTCTGTTATTACTGTTTTTATCATCTGAGGATCTGATCTGTTTGCAGAAACACAGCTCTATTATTTGGCCTGGAACCTTCTCTCCCTAAAAATAGATGACCTGTCAGAAACACAACTTTAAATACTTGTCATCCCACACCCTTCTTCACTGCTCAGCAAAATTCAAAACCAGAGTGCTGCCTCTTTGAATTCATTTTGTCACAACTGGGCAGGTGTTTTTGTGTAACTCATTGCTTCAGTGCGTCATTTTTTTTTCACTCAATGTCATGTCTGATGGGAAGAAAATAACTATTCAAATATTTCTGCCTTTTTAATTAATTTAGTGCTAAGAAATTTAATGGGGTTGTTTGGGAAAAGTGAGTACAATTTGGCCTCACTAAAATTAAAATCCCTGGCACGAAAGTAAGTGTTTCACTGTCACAGAATGACAGCGGACTCATAGTTATATAAGAGATTACATTAGCTTCCTGTTGTTTATTATCTGTTCTTTGCTCCATTCTTTTCCTCACAACAAGTATGATCTAACATATCTGCTCTCTGATTACAGGCTACTGAGCATGTAATAATACATGATCAGTCCTGCTGTGGTTTTACAGATAAGACATCATCTTTCTGCTATGGCATGAAACTAGTCTAGAGCTCTTTAGCATCCCACAGAACTCCATTTTGGCCCTTCTCCAGATAACAGAAAACAGGACTAGAGGACTGAGAAAATATACTAAAAATAAAATAAATTCAGGATTAAAATACTTATGTGCACAATGCTTTAGAGAATTTAATATTTACTGAGATTTTAGGAGAAACTTCATATTTGGTTCCCATCCTGTGCGCTCTACTTTGTTTTTTATGGGTCGCTTGAAATGATGGAACTCTATAGTTGGTTTCTGGAGAAATTTCCTATTATATAAAATGCACTGTTGTGTCAGTAGTGACTTCAGCCTGCTTTTGTACTCTCTAAAATCCTGTCAATGGAGATGCACCTTAGCACCAGCAGGTTTTGTTTGTCATAATTCAGGGACATACTCTGATAACAGATACCTGGTCAGCTAACTATTCAGTCTATCTTTCCTTAGCGGAAACACTCTTTTTTTTCATAACAACATTAAAAATGAGGCATTTTTTTTGTTTTCATTTTTGTAATTGGAAAGATTATGAATTTCAACAAAAATGGAAAAAAAAACCCAACATACCTTTAAAATAAAACAAAAATTGTCTTAAAAATTACTCCCCTTACTCAACAACTTTAATGAGCTTGCATTACTTTGATAATTTGTATGTCCTGCTTGTTAAATGTAACAGAGTAACTGCCTGTTTCCACTTTGTTTCACATCCATTCTTATTATTATAATGGCTGCCATTAAATATCAAATCCTATGCTAAGCTAATTTGCATTGGTCTTAATGTGATTTGGAACCTTTAAGGATTATGCATATATTTCGTTTCTCATTAGTTTCTAACAATCAAAATATGCAAAAGGATTGCTGTTATTGTGTCAGTGTATGTTATTGCTCTTTCTAACATACTTTTTATCTTAAGGGGACAAAGGGAAGTAGATGAGTACTCTATCAAATAAATTAAAACCTACTCCATACTTGGACTTCCAAAGCAAAAGTTATCAAGAGAAATATCCACTCTTGTCATCCTTTTAAGTCTTCTGTTACTCTGAGTACCCAATCTCTTAATAGTTTTCCCCAGTACAATCCTTGAGCTAGCAGGAGACATCCTCTGGGAAGTAAAAAGATCCTTTTAAGACTTTTTTTACTATTTTTTTTGTTTCTTTTTTGTTTTTTTGTTGTTGTTGCTGTTTG
>VZTO01017882.1:34709-51461 GCA_013400615.1 Syrrhaptes paradoxus
TTTCTTTTTTGTTATTTTGTTGTTGTTGCTGTTTGTTTGTTTTTGTAGTTGTTCTTTTCTCCAAGTGCTTCCCTTATCTTTGCTACTCTTCCTCTGGACAATTAGTGAGTTCTGAGATGATCTTACTCTCTCAGTTATTCTAGAACAGCATACACTGTCAGTTATGCTAGAACGGCATACACTGAGATCACTTCAGTCTAACTGAGAACAAAACCATCCATAAACGTCAAAAATGGGTGACTTCTAAGGTGCTGTTTGTCCTCTGCGGAGATTATTTCACACCACATTTTCTTCTGGATGAAAGGGATGAAGAGAGTTCCATTTTTCATATCATGTCATAACACTGATGTGTACTACACTGACTCAGCCCTATTCTACTTAACAAAGTGAGACCCTTTGAGGAGTCATTGTTATTAATAACATGTTTTGCATGATTCAAATAAAATGAGTGATTAAAAGTCTCCAGGAGGACCATAATTTTCTAGAACAATTCTTACAGAGTAGAGGATGACAGAATTATTTTTCCCCTCCTGTAGGTGAAGCAACTTGGATACCTTGAGGTATACTTAAACTTTAAAGCTTTATATTATGGAAGACATTTTAATTTTGTAAAATGAATCAGTTCATGCAGAATACCTTCTTCAAAATGCTAGCAACCCCAATCAAGGACGAAGTTGTTCTAATCAGGAAATTGTTACAGTGATGTCTTAGCTGTTTTCTTTAAATCAATTTCATAACTCAGATCTATGACCTATGAAGTCTGTACTGCTTAGTAAAGCATAATTCATCTTAGATTAAAATGATGCTTTTCTTTGACAAGACAGTACGATGTTCTTTGTCATACAATGGATTAGATAAGTACACTTGTCAGCACAAATTTTCTGACAACAGTAATAAACTATTCTATAATTCATTTTATTGCTGGAGAAAATAATCTTTTCTTATTCATGCTGATGTAACCTTCCCATTACTCTTTAAGAAAGATTCAGCAATACTTCAAACTGAGTGTCATTAGAAAATATTCTGTTACAGCTCACTAAATACATTACTTTCTTTTCCATTATACTTACCACTCTCAAAGGAAGGACTTGCTTTGATCATACTGGTCTGCTTCAACATAGGAGAAGCCTGCTTCAGAATCTGCCCATCCACTAAAGTAAGTGTCTCTCCATGGAAGCACCTCGCACATAAACAGTGATGTTGCAGTGGCACAGCTCACGATATTTCTCTCACCATCCAGTCCTAGCACTCTTACACATGGTCAAAATAGCACAGACATATAATTATATTCCTAATAAAAAGGTATAGTTAACTTGCTATAATCTTCAAAATCCCGTGCTTTGAATTTATATAAGTGAATATGACATGTGCGCTGGCTGTAGCTTCTTCTCAGTTATGATTAGATGAGAAAGCCTCGCCTCCAGAGAATTTATTCAGTGTTCAGTTTTCAAACGCTTTGCTTATAACCAGCAATATATTTAACTTCAGTTGGTCTGGAAATGCACAGAATAGTATTTTGGATTATCAGATCTATGTTTTTGCTTTAATCTGTTTTGTGTTTGTTGAGTGGATGGTGAAAGAGTGCTGGAGACTTGGGAAAAGGAAGACAATGTGCAGAAAAGAAAACTCACCCTACTGTAAAATTCTTCGTGTAATCAAGCTCTTCTTCCCATCCAGTGAGACCTTTTGTGCTATATTGATCAAGAGATCATTTTCATTCCCTCCCCTATACTGTATCTTTCTTCCTGGTCCAGGGGAACATATTTAAATGTTAAAGAACAGATCATGTTAAGTCTTTGAAAGCCAAAACAAGATTGTGGTGGCCAGTACCAGCTTATATTGAGACTTACATTTATTTACTCCTTTTTTTTTTGCCGTAGGTCCCTAGTATGGCCAGGCTATATCCCAGCACCCTGGAGAGAATGATGTAGCAAAGCAGAATGGCTGAAGGGCTTGTGCGTTTCTGTTGGATATCTTCAAAGCAGAATCTGTATATGCTCTTTCATATAGAGGGTTTTATCTCCTTGAATGTAAAGTGCAGCTTTGCCTGCCATAACTTTTTCTAGCTTTTTTGCTTTTGGTAAGTAGTTGCAAAGCTGCAAAACAAAGTTGCAAAATAAGTAAGGAAGAATCTCATCCTCCCTGTACATGCATCTTTGATCCTAAGTAGGTCCAGCACCCCAGACACAGAGTGATGAGAGACAACTTCCAAATATTCCCATCTGTAGTGTGACCAACCTTCTCTTGTTCTTTCCTAATACTTGCCATAGCTTCTATCACTACCATCTCGTTATAGGTGTCCTGCTCCTATGTCTTTATACGTGCCTTTCAAATTAATCTTCCTTAACTATGATGTGCTTTGAAGCAGAACTGTTTCTTCAGACTTTTCTATGTATATCAATTCAGCCTCCAGGACCACAATTCACTGCAGATATATCACCTTAGAATAATTTGTTCCCCAGAAGATGATAGTACAGGGCATTTGAGATCAATATAAGTTAGCATCTATTAAGAAATTAATAAGTCAACAAGCCTTCTAATGTAAACACAAATGGAGAATCCATCAAGGACTTCAAGAAGAGTAGAGAGTTTGGGAAAAAATTGATACTAGTTGTTTCATTTTTATTCTCTTTCTCCCGCCACTCTCATTATTGCTTTTTTTGCAATCAACATTTTTGTCCCCATTTTGTTGCTTCACTTATATCCAGCAAATTACTAAGGAGACTGCAGCAAGGACTAGTGCTCGGGCAATAACAATTCTGTTATACAGTATCACTATTAAGATAGCACATCTCACAGAGCTGCGGCTTCTGTAGATATTTTAGATTATATATTTTCCACTGTTTGAAAGGAATTTTGTCTCTGTCCTTCAAAAAATACCCAAGACTTTGTGTCTGCTTCTGTGCTAGGCAAATGCCTTGTTGTCCTGGATTAAGCTGAGACAGAGTTAACTTTCTTCATAATAGCTAACAAGAGGCTGTGTTTTGGATTTGTGCTCAGAAGAAAGATGATAAAAAGTGATGCTTAGGCAGCTGCCACGGTCTTTCAGCTTCTCTATCTGCAAACAGGAAAAGCTGGGAGGGAGCACAGTCCCAGTTACAAGCCTAGGATTTGATCTTAGATTCAGGAATGAGACCCAAAGTGGCCAATAATANCTTTAATTCTCTCCCTGATCCTCGGGTGGGAGGAAGAATTGCATGAGTGGGTGTGTGGGTTGGCCCCCAGCCAAAGGCAAACCCTTCACACTAGTATATTTGGGGCTCATTAAATAATAAAACAATTACAAGTATGGTGCTCTCAGAATGTTTTTGCTGGATCATACCATAAGCCCTTGAAGAAAATAGAGTTCTCCTTATCCACTATAAGGAAAATTTAACTGGTTGTATGAGAAACGCAGGTAACTCTTTATCACCAGTGAAGAGATTTGGTAGAAAATAACTGCCTTAAGAGTGAAGGAAACCTAGTTACTATTTGAGCCAACACAAAAGATATCTATTTCCTGTACAATAAAAGATTCATAGTAGTGGTGTTATTTTGAAAAGCAACTTGATTTCACACATCTTAAGTGCATTTATTTATGGAATGCATGAATTACAGAGAAAAGGAGAAATGTTTTGGATGTGAAGCTCCAAGTATTCTTACAGTGGCACAGCAGTAAATTAATGAATCAAGAACTCACACTGATATAATCACATACAACTTGCTTCTTCAATTACTGTGCAATTTACCTGTGTGATTTATGATTAAGTTTAAAAACCAAAGATGATTCTTTGGATTCTGGGTTAAAATTTAAGACCTTATGAATACAGGAAAAATGAAGGTGCTAAAAACCAAAATCATGTTTCACTGTGGTAGTATCACTGCAATTTGTTTTTCAGAGAAAGTGTCATCTTGCGTGTCTCCTACTTAAAGAAATAAATAGGTTAGAAAAGTTGTATGGAAGAAAAAGTGACAAACACAAACAAAAGGCTGCAAGATTCAGATAAGAAAGCTATGAAATAATTACAAAATACAATTGCATATCTGAATAAATCTGAAACAAGAAATGGAAAGTATTAAAATTATTTAAAAGTCATCTCAGTCAAGATCTACAAAAGAGAAAAAAAAAGACAAGAATGGATGTAATTCAAGCAAACAGTAAAAGCATGGAACAAATAAGCATTCATATCAAGGGGGCCATGTGAAATTGTGGTCTTTCTATAGATCTTTGATTTTCTCTGTATTCCAAAGTACAAAGTTAGTTGTAATAATAACTAATGAATTTTTAGTTAGTAATCAAATAAAAAATTGGAGTAAATACCACAAAAAACCACTAATGATTATATTCTCTTTTGTATAACTTAATATGCAACAGGAAAACTTAACAAAATATATATAAAATTATCTTGGGAATGAGTATGATATCTGAGCTAAAATTTGTTCAGTCAAGATTCATTAGAGGTACTTATCTTCTATCCATGTTTAAGTACGGTAAAAGTAGAGTTTAATTTCATACTTCTTGCCTTACTTTATTTCTAATTCATTTTAGTTTCCACTTATGGCAAAATTTGTCCAAATCTTGGTTACTTCCTTATCACTGAATCTGATCATGATGCTTTCATTGTTAATATTAATAATGGAAAAAAAATTTTAAAATCTTCTAAAATATAAACAAATGAGAAATCATTTACTGTTTTCTGAATGGACTATTTTTTTTTATAGATTGAGATGAACATAATACAGAATATGGCCTACATGCACTGGGTAGAATTAAGGAGACAAAACACAAGAGACTACTCACAGATTGGTGTACGATTGTGTACACTAGCATCTATCCCCAACTAGATCAGGAGGGCACAATACATGTCCAAGACACAGGAACTGATTCCTGTGTGATTTACCATCTGGATTAAATATTACAAACTTGAATTAAAGATTATCATCTCTCACAGAGAGGATCAGCTCCAGTGCAACCATATCCCGCAGCAGTGTGGATGACAGCTGTGTACAGGGGGGTCCTGAGCCAGGGAAATCCCAGCAGAACGCAGAGACACACCATGAACTGGCAGCTCTCAAAAGGGCTGCTGCTGAGGTGTAGGCAGGTCCAGGAGTAACAGTAGCCAGCCCCACTGACACTAAAGGCAGCCCTGGGGAATGACAGTGACCAGGAGCGCTATGAACAGGACAGGCAAACATGGCATGACACGTCAGCCAGAGCATGGCGTGGCAGTTTGTGTGGCAGTTCATGTGGGAGAGTGTGCAGGGAGGAAGCCTCTTTGAAGGAGGGGAAATCTACTGGCCAAGTGGGAGGCTTGAGGTACACAGAACCCAGCAACTGGTCTCTGTTCTGTGACCATCTGCACAGGTCAAGGTCACTCAAGGCAGAACGGTGGGCAATTATCTGAGAGGAAAGGCTGCAGCTCTGGTTGGGGGGCCTGTGCCATCTGCCCCGGCAGTGGTCAATGCCTCCACTCAGAGGGAGCTGCAGAAGGGAGAGGCTGCCATGCAGACCTTGGACTGCAGGAGGAGGCCAGACCCTTCTCCTGGGGCAGGTGCAGGCAGGGACCTGTCTGAAAAAGGTCTGCCCAAGTGGAGAACCTTCTGCAGCAGGTTGCTGAGCTGCAGGAGGCAGTCAGGAGGCTGTGGCGCATCAGGAAGGCTGGGAATGAGCTAGATAGCTGGTTCTATGTACAGTTTGCAGTGGGCCCATAGCTAAACACCCCAAAACTCCCCCACTGGCACACACAGAGGGAAGGGGGACCAATAATGCAGAGGAATGGAAGCTCACAGCAAGAAGAACCAGCAGGAGGAACAGGTATCCCCTGAATCCTGAGGTGCCCTTGCAGAACTGCTTCACTGCTCTGCAGACTGAAGAGGAAACACCTATCACATCAGGAGAGATGCTGGAGCCTAATAAGGCAGCCTTGTATAACAACCAGTGCAACTAAGAAATGGCAACAGGTGATAATAGTAGGTGACTCTCTTCTGAGGGGTATAGAGGAACCCATTGTCCAACCTGATCTACTCAGGTAGGACACACTAGAGAAGTGTGCTGCTTGCCAGGGGCTTGTATCAGGGATGTCACAAAGAGGCTACCAAACATTGATGTTTCACTGGCTATATTTTTGCTGATGTTGTTTCATGTGGGCACTAGTGACACAGCCAGGAGAAGTCTGAGGAGTATCAAGGAGGATTACAGAGTCCTGGGAGCAGCAATAAGGGACTCTGGAGCACAAGCAGTTTTCTCATCAACCCTCCCAGTTAAAGGAAAAGGGTATGAAAGGGCCAATTGAATTTTGCAAGTCAACAGAGGGTTACAGGTGTGGTGCTACAGCCAGGGGTTTGGCTACTTAGACCACAGGACTCTAGGAAACTTGGTCTACTGGGGGCCGATGGGGTCCATCTGTCAGAGAAGGAGAAAAGAGCGTCTTTGGTCATAGGTTTGCCAAGCTGGTGAAAAGGGCTTTAAATTAGAGTTACCAGGGGAGATGAACTTCAATCCATTCCACTCTTACCATGTTGATACCAGTGCCAGTGATAGATGCCCAGCACCTGGAGAAGGATCACAGGTCAGCAGGAGAGCACCTGAAGAGCAGCACAAAGGATTTCCAGCCAGTAAGTCAGCTTCACTGGGGGCCCGACTTAAGTACCTCTATGAAAACATACATAACATGAGGAATAAACAAGAGGAGTTAGAGACATGCGCATGACTGCAGGGCTGTGATCAAATTGGATTTACAGATACATGATGGGATGGATCTTGCAACTGGAGTGCTGGAATGGAAGGATACAGGCTCTCTAGGAAGGACAGGAGGGGAGACAAGGAGGGGGTGTTGCCCTGTATGTCAGTGAACAGCTGGAGTGCATGGAGGGTGGATGAAGGGCCAACTGTGATCTTGTGGGTCAGGATTAAAGGGATTGCAGGGACAGGTGAGATTATAGTGGGGGTCTGCTACAGGCCGCCCGACCAGGAAGACTGAGCAGATGAGGTCCTCTATAGACAGATAGGTGCAGCCTCATGCTCACAAACCCCAGTCCTCATGGGGGACTTCAACAATCCCGATACCTGTTGGGAGGGACAACACAGAAGGGCATAAGTAAGCCAGAAGGTTCTTGGAATGTGTCAATTACAACTTCCTTCTCCAAGTGACAGAGGAGCCAATAAGAAGAGGTGCTATGCTGGACCTTGTTCTCACCAACAAGGAAGGGCTGGTGAGGAATGTGAAACTCAAGAGAAGCCTTGGCTGTATTGACCATGAAATGCTGGAGTTCAAGATCTTTAGGGCAGTGAGGAGACTGTGTAACAAACTGACTACCCTGGACTTGAGGAAAGCAGACTTTGGCCTCACTAACAGTGAAAGGGAGATGAAAAGCATTGCAAGAAATGCGAAAGAAATAGTTGTCTTCAAAATATATTTTTACTTATTTTTAAGAAGAGTACATGCTCTCTGACAAAAGCAATGCTCTCTGACAAAAGGACACTGCATTGTTTTCGTTAGCTTGAGGTGCCATGCTGTGGAAAGTACCACTTAAGAAAATATAACAGCCATTCTGAGTGCTGCTTAGTAGCAAGCACTCAGCATCCTCTGCCTCTGATGGTGTTCTTCTGTCTCACTCAGGCAAAAATTAGAAATCCATAAGCACTTCTGAACAAACTGTATATAAACTTTTTCCCTTTTCTCAACTTTTGATTTGTTCACAGCTTTGTTGTAAAACTGATTTTTAATAGTTTCTTAAATTCAAGACCTTTCATGGACTTGTATCAAAATTCTTAGTTTGTAGTATTGCAAGCTGACTTATGTGCTGTGAGTTTGCTCCAGCAAACAAAATACTTCACCACATGAAGTATCCCACTCTGGCCACAGGGTTTGCGTTTGGAGTTATGATTGCCTCTAACAATTACACTGAATGTTAAGAGAATGAGTATTAAACAACCAAACAAAAATATTTTTTGTGTTCAACAGACAAACAGCATATGTGAGCTTATACTTGTTTAATTAGCAGTTTTAAATAAATGTTACAACAGTGTTGTTGCAGTGATGATCTAAAGACTGTTGCATAAGGGAGCATGGAGACTATGTATCTTTTACTACAACCAAATTATGCAGAGAAACACAGGTGAGGTTTCAGATGACTTTTGTAGGTTTTTCAGGTCATCATTCTGGTTATTTTTCCAGAGAAGAGTGATAGTGTTGTGGTCATTCTGATAGTGGCAATTCTTTAGAATCTTAACAATTACTCACAGAGAACTTTTTCTTTCATTTGTTCACATCCAGTGAACACATTGTAGATTTCAGTTACTTTACTTTTCTGAACAAGCTGGGAAACATTTAGTCATATTTTTAATGACTTTTTAATTCTAATGAAAGACCCTTCAGAAGCCTTGCATTTCTACCACATAGTAGGAAAAGAAACTACACTATCTCAATTATTTTAAAAAGTTACTGGAGGACAATCAGCAACATAATTGCTTTTCCTGTGTAGTCTGAATTTATGGTGTACCTGACATTCCATACTCAGCAAAAATAAATAGATATAATTGCCAGTGGTACTTCTCCCTAAGTGAAATCTTTTTATGTGCAGAAGTTGGGACTGTGTCACTATGTCTGTCTTTCTGTTGTGAGAGCATATGATCTTATATTCTCTGTCCCTACTTAGAAATGTGCATTACTACTTGAATGCTTTCATGATCACGGGTAGACTGTCTTTCTTATGGTGACATCTGCATGCACAGTTAAGCGTGATACACAAAGAGATAGCATCTGGAAATTTCTTCAAACACATGTATGGGAAGTTAGTACTTTGCTACCCTGCAATAGGGTAGTGTTTTTTAATTGACTGTACTCATTTTTCAATCAGAGAACATGTTTTGCTCTATAATTTAGAAGGTACCAGAAACTATTGAAAACAACAGGCTTTACAGTTTTTACATGTTCAGTAATTACAACTACTAAGACCCCACTGTGCCTTTGTGGCCTTGAAATATTAAGCTTTTGAATAGATAGCAGGAAGACAAAACCTCATCCTTTTTTACTTAGTGAGTTAACTTTTCTGCTTTACTTGCTGTGTCTGGCCCAACTCAATTCAAAGATGCAGAGGTGAACAGCCAAGTGAAAATGGAGAACAACAGTCTAGGTCAAAATATTACTCTGTGCAATTTACTTTCAAAGAACATCTATAAGCAGCTATTAAAATTCTAATATCCAACACTTAGACAAAATTTAAAGAGAGAAGCAAAGGATCAAACATTAATCAGGTATCTTGACAAAGGTTAAAGGAATGGGAAGTGATAATAACTCATTCTTGCTATAGTTTTCACACAATCATCTCATGGCCTATCCTAAAGTGCATGGGTAGGGACTGAACTTTTTTTCTCCCTGCTAATAGCTCTTCTTCAAGTTTTGGTACTGTTAACCATTTCTTTGTTTTCACAGTTTGTGCCTTGTTGTCTTAAATCTTCCAATACATATTGACAAAAAAATTCTGGTTGTCGTATGCTCTGAGGTCCTTAAACTAAACCTTATTTTTTCATAGGTCTTGTAATAGACTGGATTTATTGTTGCATTAGCTCACACTAGGCAAGCCTCTTATAATCACTCTTTAATAGCTCATAGAGAAAGACCTTTGAGAGAATGTAGACAAACTACAACACACATAAAATTATTTATATTAACTAGTCTTAAGGGGGCAGCAGCAGCACACTGTGCACTTCAGGAGGTACATTTGCCTGCTCTGCCTTCAAACAAGATGAAGTGCAGCTCTTTATTCAGTAGTGGAGCTTAATGGGACCTCAGTGGTGTTTGTCTCATCAGGTCTTTATGCAAAACAAAGTCCAGCATTTCAGCCTGATAGTGTTCATTTTTTGACATTTGTTAGAGACATAAACAATTTAATATCATGTTGAAGTACTTGCTACATGTCACTGTAGTTTAGCTGGGCAAGTATAAGGCTGTTGCTGTGAGTAACATCCACACATGAGAGTTTTTACAAGCATAACTCATCTGGAATTGTTTTCTATAGTTATTACTAAGGGCCGGAGGACATAATATGGAAAAAATAAAATGCAAATTTACTCTGGCATCACTTTTTAAAAGCCACAAGTTTTCTGTACTTTGACATATTGAATTCTAAACGATTCACGTACACCACAGTTGATCTAATATATTCTGACTCACTCTCACATTCTCCTCAAGTATGTTACTTACTAGTGCTTTGCCTGCTTTCTGAAGCCAATATCTGAACAAGTTAATAGTCATCCCTTAGGTTTCCTTTGTTACTGTATCTTCTTGACTCCGTATCCCATCTACTGTATCAAGTCAAAAATATGTATTTCCACCAAGGTAAAAGGCTATGAATCAATAGAATTGTTCCTGAGAGGTATAGTGTGCCACCTATGTGGTAAATAATGCTATTAAACCTCAGTGTCTAAAGCAAGTTTTCAGAGTGTTCTTGTCTCACAGAACTGAACACCAAACTAGAGGAAAATGCAGTCAAATCAGGCTGTCTGCCCACACATTGGCAGTAGTCACGTAGCATCCATTGTTACAAGATCTGTAAAGTGAATAAAAAGTGAGAAAGATACAAAGGTCATAAAAATGGAAAATAAGGAATCTTACTGAAAATATTTCACTGCCTTAATAGTAGTAAATGGAAAGTTTCAAGGTGTTCTTCTTTACACATATGTATGTTTTTTCTGCATATTCTCTGTATATACATATAAGAGAAGTGAGAATAAATGAGGATGTTTAAAGTTTGACCAGAATTATAGAATCATAGAATCACAGAATGAATTAGATAAAGGAAAACACCTTTAAGATCATTGAGTCCAATCATAAACCTAACATTGCCAGGTCCACCACTATACCACATCCCTTAATGCCTACACTGTCTCACTGTCTAGGAAGATCAGGGAAAATGTGGGCCCTCTCAGGAAGGAAACAGGAGAATTGGTTACCCAGGATACGGAGAATGCTGAGGTACTCAACAACTTTTTTGCCTCAGGCTTCACTGGAAAGTGCTTGATCCACACTGCCCATATCACTGAAGGCAAAGACAGGGACTGGGAGAATGAAGAGCCACCCATGGTACGAGAAGATCACATGCGAGATGACCTAAGGAACTTGAAGGTGCACAAGTCCATGGGTCCTGATGAAATACATCCATGGGTCCTGAGGGAACTGACAAATGAAGTTGCTAAGCCACTATTTGTCATATCTGAGAGGTCAGGGCAGTCTGGAGAAGTTCCCAATGACAGGGAAAGGAGAAATATAACCCCCATTTTTTAAGAAAGGAAGAAAGGAAGACCCACAGACCAGTCAGTGTCAGTGTCACCTCTGTCCCTGGCAAGATTGTGGAGCAGATACTCCTGGAGAAACTGTTGAGGTACATGGAAAATAAGGAGGTGACTAGGGACAGCCAACGTGGCTTCACTTACGGCAAATCATGTCTGACAAATTTGTTGGCCTTCTACGACAGGGTTACTACATTGGTGGGTAGGGGAAGGGCAACTGACACCCTCTACCTGGACTTGTGCCAAGCATTCAATACAGTCCATGTGACATTCTTGTTTCTAAATTAGAGAGACATGGATGTGACACTCGGACCATATGGTGGATAAGGAATTGGCTAGATGGTCACACACAGAGAATTGTGGTAAATGGCTTAAGTTCCAAGTGGCAACCATTGACGAGTGGCATTCTGCAGGGGTCTGTATTGGGACCGGTGCTATTTAACATCTTTGTGGGAGACATGGACAGTGGGATTGAATACATCCTCAGCAAGTTTGCCGACGACTCCAAGCTGTGTGGTGTGATAGACACACTGGAGGGAAACGATGCCATCTAGAGGGACCTTGACAAGCCTGAGAGGTGGGCCCATGCCAACTTTATGAAGTTCAGCAAGGCCAAGTGCAAGGTCCTGCACATGGGCAGGGGCAATCCCAAGCACAGCTACAGACTGAGAGGAGAATGGATTGAGAGGAGCCCTGATGAGAAGGGCTTGGGGGTGCTGGTAGATGAGAGGCTCAGCATGAGCCAGCAATGTGTGCTTGCAGCCCAGAAAGCCAACCATGTCCTAGGTTGCATCAAAAGAAGCAGATCAACCAGCAGGTCAAGGGAGGTGATTCTCTCCCTCTACTCTGCTCTCGTGAGACCCCACCTGGATTGTTTCATCCAACTCTGGAGTCCTCGGCACAGGAAGGACATGGACCTGTCGGAATGAGTCCAGAGGAGGGCCACAGAGATGGTCAGAGGGTGGGAGCACCTCCTGTAAAAGGACAGGCTGAGACAGCTGGCCTTGTTTAAAGCAGAGAAGAGAAGGCTCTGGAGAGACCTTATAGCAGCCCACCAGTACCTAAAGGGGACCTACAGGACAGGTGGGGAAACAGTCTTTATCAGGGAGTGTAGTGACAGAATGAGTTAGATCAGATATTAGGAAAAATTTTTTTTCTGTGAGAGTGGTGAGACAGTAGACTAAGTTGCCCAAAGAAGTTGCAGATATCCCATCTCTGAAGGTGTTCAAGGCCAGGTTGAATGGGGTTTTGAGCAACATGATCTAGTGGAAGGTGTCCCTGTGCATGGCGGGAGGGTTGGAATTAGATGATCTTTAAGGTCCCTTCCAACCCTAACCATTCTATGATTCTATGATTCTATGATTCTTTCAAATACCTCTGGGGATGGTGACTCAACCACTTCTCTGGGCAATCTGTTCCAGTGTGAAGTGAAGTGCAAGAAGTGAAGTGAAGAAACTTTTCCCAATATCCAATCTTAAGCTCCCCTGCTACAATGTGAGGCCATTTCTTCCTACCCTATCAGCTGTACTTAGGAACAGAGACCAACACCCACTTCACTACAACCTTATTTCAGGTAGTTGTAGGGAGCTATAAGGTTTCCCCTCAGCCTCCTTTTCTCCAGACTAAACAACCTGAGTTCCCTCAGCTCCTTCTTATAAGACGTGCTTTTGATCCTTCACCAGTTTCAGTGATCTTCTTTGGACACACTCTGGCACCTCAATATCTTTCATGTAGTGAGGGGCCCAAAACTGAGCACAGTATTCAAGGCATGACCTCACCAGTGCTGAATACAGGGGGACGATCTCTTCCCTAGACCTGCTGGCCACACTATTTCTGATACAAGCCAGTACACCTTTGGCCTTTTTGGCCACCTGGGCATGCTGTCAGCTCATATTCAGATAGCTGTTGACCAATAACCCCTGTTCCTTTTCTGCCAGGTAGCTTTCCAGCCACTCCCCCAAGCCTGTAGGTTTCTGTGTGATTATTGTGACCTAAGTGCAGGACCTGGTACTTGGCATTGTTGAATCTCATATAACTGACCTCAGCCCATCGATCCAACCTGTCCAGATTCCTCTGTAGAACCGTTCTACCCTCAGGCAGATCAATGCTCCCGTCCACCTTGGTGTTGTCTGCAGACTTACTGAGGGTGCACTTGATCCCCTCTTCCAGATCATTAATAAATATATTAAACAGAACTGGCTCAATACTGAGCCCTGGAGAACAAGGCTTGCAACTGGCCACCACCTGGATTTAACTGCATTCACCACAACTCTTTGGGCCCAGCCATCCAATCATTTTTTTACCCAACCAAGCCATGAGAAGCCAAGGAGAATCTTGCATTGCTAGACAAGAGATGACAGAGAATAATGACAGAGAGAATAAATGACAACATAAGGATGTTGTTTCTTTCATATCTTTGCCTCTTTGCTTCTCCATTTTGCATTGTGCCTGAGTCTACCTGTGCACCCTTCCACACAACTTGATATGCTTCATATTGTCATGTCACATAGCTGTTCTTCTTCCTGCAATAATAATATATTGGACATAAAATTATATCTGATTATGATTATCACTTAAAGGATTCTATAACTCCAAGACCTCTGCTTTTTAAAGATTAACTTTCATACTTGAAATGGAGCTAGACTGAAGATTGTTTGGGTTCCTTCCTTTGTATTTTCTCATCATAAAGAATTCAGGTTCCTTTACAGTTAAAGGTAATTCTGATATACTAGGATTTGTGGTGTGAAGATTTATCAGCCCTTCTTTTCTTTGAGAACAACTTTACATATTGTCGTGGGTTAAGCAGAGGGTTATTGGCTGGGAGTGGGCTGGGCCTTTTGTCATCAGGTGGGGAGGGGCAGTATCATTGTGTATCACATTGCATATTTGTATACAGTATTATTTCCAATATTATTGTAGTTTAGTTATTAAATTGTCCTTATCTCAACCCACGAGTCTTCTTTGCCATTTACCTCTTTAATTCTCTCCCCTATCATTGCGTGGGGGCAGGGACTGTGTGAGCGGGTGTGTGTGGTTTGGCCCCCAGCCAAGGGCCAACCCGCCGCACATATTCAGCTTAAGTTACTCCTTTCTTGATAAAGTACCTTACCTGCTCTGTAGTAAGCCAGGCAATTTGCAGAATATCACAGCCAACACTCAATAGCAGGGGCTGAGGTGCTGTCCAGCTGCAGGATGTGTGGCACCACAGAAAAGCAGCAACAAACACTGAAGGACAGTTCTGGGCTTTTGCCACTCCTGAGGCTCAGTGCAGCATGTGAAGCCACTGTGCTTCCTATTCTGGGGGTTTCCACCTGTGTGATGGAGCCCCTGCAAACTAACATACAGATGCAGCTATAAGTGGGATTTGTTAAACATTACTGGTACCACCGACTTTTGAGGTCTCTTGAAAATGGTAGCGTTCATTGGCAAGTATGTGTTGTACACACATACAGGAATTCCTATGTACATAAGCATATGTATGTACATTCAGATGACACAAAACCAGTGACAGAAGTATTCCACCACTAGTCATAATTTATGAGACATTGTAAAGTTATTTGTTATTTATCAGACTAGTGTATAAATATTATGTACTTTTATATCATATGTACATTCCAGTGCACAGATAAACACAGTATGTGCACAAATAAAGGCATGCATACGTTGTTGGACCACCAGTCCTTGGTTTGGCATATTACTCTGCTACAAACAAAAATGCTCTTTATTCATGACAGAACATCCGATTCTGCCATTTTTTTTTCCAGTGAAATCAGACTAGATTATTTTGGGGAAAGGAGTTCAAAAGACAATCCCTACATTGCACATGGATTTTATGGCAACCCTTGTAATTTTGACAGTTTTGAATGTTGATGAGATTCCTTCGGGATTTCAGAAATCCTTTGCTTAGCAGACAGTCTGCACAGCATTGGGGTAATAAAAGTTTGGCTAATATTATACATCAAAATATCCTGTGCATGGAAGCATGTAAGTTTATTTTGTCAGCCTTTCTTCTGATATTTTC
Source organism: Syrrhaptes paradoxus (assembly GCA_013400615.1). NCBI lineage: Eukaryota > Metazoa > Chordata > Aves > Pterocliformes > Pteroclidae > Syrrhaptes > Syrrhaptes paradoxus. The sequence continues at coordinate 50,000 of VZTO01017882.1, forward strand.
TGTTTGTGTTAATTGTCATATCATTCTTTTTAAATTAAATGATTGAAAAAAGATGGGAAAATTTACATGTTAGTACCCTTCATCCTTATGCTGGGAAAGAATAATTGTGCCGTGACATTCTAGTAGATGCAGATTGCCATGACAAACATATATCTGAGACAAGTTAAGTGATTAAGTGAATTTAAGATGCAATAAATGACTGTATGCTGGGAAGAGGGGAAAAGTCAGGGGAAAAGCTGAAGGTGATGCAGATGTACTTGTTAATTTTACCAGGTAACATACAGATTCTGATATTATGCATTTACAATGAATACAGAGGAATTTTTTAGGTCCATGTAAGCACTGGCTTTGGGGGCCTGGTCCCTGAAGTTGCTGAACACACAATATCTGCTATAGCTTTCTAACCTGGTCTTTTCATGGTCCTTTTAACTACAACGAATTTAACGGTGTTTTCTTTCATTTGAGGCAAGAACCCCCAAAAGCAATGCAAGAAAAGGTGCCTATTTTAGAGTAAATATGTTTTGATTTATCATTCAAAGCATTTGCTGTATTTGATAATGAGATAACAAAACTGTAAAGGTATGTTCCCCCTAATGGCAAATCTGGTGGTTTCAGTCTGATCATCCAATGCTTCAGATACTGACAGTGATTGGAACATACTCCTTCTGACCTTTTTTACCCTTCCACTTCAGATGATCTCAGTGCATTGCTTGATATACCTCTATTTACTCTACAAATAGCGACAGACAAGATGTCTTCAGGCTGGCCTTAGGCCCTAGAAAGCCAGTGGCTACTTGTATCAGAAGGCTGCTGGAGGCAGCAAAAAACCTGTTGTCCCAATATCTGTGATAACACTGAGCAATACTTAATGTAAAAATAGTTAGCCTGAATATCTATCGTTAGTGAGAAAGGAGTCACAATACATTGGGGACTGAGATGGGGCAGATGAAAAAACCCCTTGTTTTAACTAACCACAGCCTTCTGTAAAGGTTTGCCTGAAAAAAATGACATGCTGTTGTTGTAAGGATCTTGTCCTCATCCTCATGTGAGGATTTGGTTGTGCCTCTCCTGTTGAGAAGCTCTGAGACAGTTTTCAAGCTTAGAAACCTACATGTTAAATTTTAAAGCCCTTTAAAAGTGGTCCTCAGAAGTTGCTCTGACAGCAGCAAAAGAAGATTGACTTGTTTTAATTTTGAGGGGTTTTCGGCGTCCTTTTTGTTTTTGTTTTTGTTTTTGTTCCACTAAATGCAGGTAGATTGCATGTAACAGCAGCAATACTTAGCAAGAGAGAGCAAAATTATTCTGAGTTGTTTTTAGAAACTGGGTCTGGAAAGGCACATGTGAAATGTCAGGGTGCAAAGAATCTACTCCTTCAAATAAGAAAACCCTGAACACAGCTGATGGAAACAATAAAGCAGATGAAATTGTACTGGAGAATGCCAAAACACCTGAGAATCTGCAC
>VZTO01017882.1:59482-69518 GCA_013400615.1 Syrrhaptes paradoxus
TCTGTCTGTGGAGAGGAGAGAGGCTGAACGTATTTGTCCTTGAAAGTATGCTGGCAATAACTATAAACGTTCCTTCTTATCAGCTTTTCTCCTGAGCAGGAATCTAAAACATAGCTTCTTGCTAGCTATTTATGAAGAGAAGGAAAAAAAAATTAACTCTCTCTTAACCCAGTACAGGGACCTGTGTAGTTCTTCTGGTCCCACCCGCTGCCCAGGCTGGACCACCTACAACCAGGTGCCCAGGACCATGTCCATATAGCTTTCCTCCAAGAATGGAGATTCTATCACCTGTCTGGGCAACCTGTGGCAATGCTCCATCACCCTCACAGTGAAAAATTGTTTCCTGATGTTCAGAGGGAACCTTCTGTGTTGCAGTGTCTCCACTGTGTCTGGTCTCGTCACTAGGCATAATTGAAAAAACCCTGGCTCTGTCCTCTTTGCAGCCTCCTTTCAGGTATTTCTATACATGGAGAAGTTCACCCTGAGATTCCTCCTCTCTAGACTGAACAGTCGCAGATTTCTAAGCCTTTCCTCTTAGTGGTCCTTTCATCATTTTTGTGGCTCTTTGCTGGACTCTCTCCAGTGTGTATATGTCTATCTTGTACCAGGGAGCCCAGAACTGGACACAGTACTCCAGATGGGGCCCATCAGGGCTGAGTAGGGGAAAAGTCACCTCCCTTGACCTGTTGGCAACACTTCACTTACAGCAACCCAGGACACTATTATTCTTCTTTGCTGCAAGCGCTCATTACTGGCTCATGTTCTCAGTCATGTAAATCGCATTTTTGTCATCACAAGAAATTTGTTAAAGAGGAAAAAGAAAATCTTTCTAGAGAAATTGAGAGCATTTCGGTTAAGAAATGCAATATGAAAACAGCACCAAAACAGCTTAGAAATGTGTGGAAACTTTCTTGAAAAAAAATATCACAGCTATATTTTGCAATTTGCAGTTTGTAAAAATACTACTGAAAAGAGTCTTGGAGTTCTCACAAAAAAACAGTCACTTTGTGAACAATAATGATTGTAAATAGTTATTTAAGACTCTTTTTCCCATCCCTCACGAACAACTTCCTTCTCCTGATAGCCATCAGCTCTCTGTAAAGAAAACCTATTCTTTTATAGAGTGAATGAACTGTAAGGAAAAAAAAAAAGTAACTGCACATTACACGACAGCTTAATGGGTGCAGCAGAAATGGAAATCCTGACATCACTGAGGGGAAAAAAAAGATACAACCCTTCCTTTTCCTCCTTTACTTTACAGCTACTGAAAAGACTGAAACCTCACTAGTATCTGCCTGTAAGTTGGATCCATATGTCCTGCTGCCCAGCTCTACCCTGTCCAGTCCCATTCCTGGAGCAATGAGTGGGTTTGAGTCAAGAATCACCTTGTCAGCTCTTTAAGCTCCTCAACCTCTCTAAATAATAATTTAAAAAAAAATTAATTACTCCGTACAAACCTTCAAGGCTGCCCACATGCAGCCAGGCCTGAGACTATTTTCCTTCTTGCCAGGGATCCTGAAGTCACAAGCATAGCCTGATGAACAGGATGGTGGGTCTGCAAGTCTTTGCCTCTCAGCTCCTACCCCTCTCAGGGCCTTTTTTTTATATCCCAAAGTCCCCTCCATTCCTCCACCAGTCCCTGCCCCACCACATATCAATGCTTCTTTAGCACTCAGACAGAGACAGAAAGACCTATTGTAGCAAGGGATAACTGTCTCTGTTTTTTAATTGAGTTGGTGTTTCAGTGGGCCAAACTGTGGTGTTTAAGCCAAGACTTTAAAATTTCAAGGAGTCAGGGACTAAAACACATATATATGCCTTGTGGCAAAGCTGAGCTGTTATACTTAAGAATTTGCTGAACAAAATTTAAACTGGCAGTTATAAAAAATTGTGCACATTCTATTTTTCAAAAAGCTATTAACTCTAGTGATATGAATGATATCTTTTTATTAGCACTGGTTCCCACATTTTTATTAGCTTTGGTGTCCACAGTCTCAAAAGTAAAATTAATACTTATTACATAGAATTACACCATAGAAAAAAAGCAACATTTAGTATGTTCTTGGAGTGAATTGACTGCAACAACCTTCCATTTCCAGGAGTAAAACCAGACGGAAGAATATGCATTTGAAATCTCTCTTGCCCTAGATCTAGAATTTTTGAAAACCTCAAAAAAAAGGAACAAAGAGCTGTTTGTCAAAAATTATACCAATGGATGCCTGCATCCATGTACATTTGGCAAACAAAGCAGAGTCAGAAAATAAGGAAATGCTATGACAGGGCCTCTGAGTTAAGGCTTTTAGTCTTTATGATAATATCGCTGATCTCCCAGATCAGATTAAATTTTCCATTATGTATTGTGATGTTGTTTCCTGGTGAAAAGTGGATACAGAAGACCAGTGCTGTCCCAGCTGCTTTATATCAGAGAAAACTCATTCCTACAAGGGGCTTGTTTGATATATTTGGATGGAAAGATTTTATTTCACATTTATATGTGTGTTCAGCAAACTCTTTTGTTCTTCCCCTTCTTCTTCTGCCACACACATTTTTCATGGAAAGCAGAAATTTAGGAATCATTGTGTAATTCAGAAAATTTAAGAACATAAAAGAATTAAAACCACACAATTCTACTAGAAAAATATTCTGACAGCAAAAGGAACTGGTAGTTGATTATCTAAATGGATACATATATATAAGTATGTATGCATGTGTATAGATATCTATATATACAAACATACATATATCTATATCAATATGTTTGCATCTGTAGACCGGTATCTAGTTGTATATCCCCATATATCAAAAGAGAGAAAGGAGAGCTATTTGCCACTACAGTTCACTTGGTTCAGTCCTTCAGTGCTGTCACAGTAAAACTACTGCCACGCAAATGAAGGAATGTGCTTTTGGAAGTATCCCTATATTGCTGCTGCAGTGGCGTACTCTAATAGTGTCTCACATTGCACCCTAAGGCAGTTCTAAGTAGGAACATTTGGTTCACTGCATTATTTTTAAGCATAAATAACTTTTCACTGAAGAGCAGGCCAACCTCCTAACTCATTTCTTTCACACATTCTTCAGGTTTTAAACACTTGCTCTCTAATGACATGGGATCTATTTCAGTTAGCCCTGGTTGAAATATTCAGTTTTCTTACTAGTTTTTCTGTGGTACCTATTAAATTAGTATTTCACTGCCTCGCAAACTTCAGAGACCATATTCTCACAATATGTATTTAACAAAATTTTAGTGTTTTTGAGGACAAAGTTAAGGCATAATTTAAGTAATTCATTAAAAGTCACGTAGGAGAAATTTGTCAAAGGGTTGCTCGGTCCCTACCTCCTGGTCATTATTCAGCATCTTGATCACTATACAGTCTTCTGGTGAGTCATAGGTGGCCTATATCCAATAATCAATGGAATTATTCAGGTGCTTAAAATTGTGCACAAGATGAAGTATATTGCCCAATTAAAGATTCAATATGCTTACCAATATATGGACAGAGTAGTAGGGAGGCTAGGTGTAGGTCAAGGAGAAATTACAGTCTTCATGACAAGGTGTGATACATATGTCCCTGAATGTAATATGGAAATTGATCCTGATTCATGAAGAGTAAGAAAGATTTACAACTAACTTCACTATGAAAGAAGACTCACAGCTTGAGATTTTTTTTTGTTGTGTTTTTCTTTTTNGCAAACTTCCTGCAAGACATACATATTACTGTTACACTCTGAGGGAACAATTAAATTTTATTGTGCATTTTGTAATCCCCACATAAGTGGTATAAATGCCTATTTTTTTCTTTTTGAAAGTAGAGGTAATTAAATTTGTAGTAAAGAAAGAATTAATTTATCTTATTTGTTGCAAGTTAGTGTTAGAGAATGGCATGAATGGCATAGACATGTATAGAAACCAAAATGTTGCAGAAAACAGAATGCGTAAGTACATACGGCTGCACAGTCCATCCCAGTGGTGCTGGGAAAGCCTCAGAAAGTAGAAATGAAGTTACATAACAACTCTTCCAGCTCTGCCTTCTTCACTTACACATGGATTTTCTCCCAACTTCAACACAATGAGATATTGCCAGGATCAGAGGAAAAATGCAAGATATAAGATTTGTAATGCACTTTTAGAAACTGTTTCTGCTTGAAAATCAAATTAAAGCACAAAAGTTATTTTTTAAACCCCTATAAAGTGCTGCTGAAACCTATCTGAATCTCATTGAACTTGATATAAAATAAATTAAGCACTAAGAAAAGTGAAAGAGGACAGATTTTCAACAATTTTAAAATGAAACATTGTATGTTTTCTAAAATTTTACTATACAAATAGAATTTAGCATCTTTTCTTCCTTGTGAAATTCAGACTACTGTTTTGCGTAACCTGGAATATAATAAGGACAGTTTTTAGGTTCTCAGTGAAATACTTTTTAAAGTGAATGACACTGAAAAGAAGTTACTAGTACCAAGCAACAAATTAAAGTACTTTTTGTTAAAATGGTGATGAAAATTAGAACAATAATTAAAATCATGTGTCAGATTGCATATAAATTACACTGCCTTATGAATGTTGTAGCTTACTGATAAACATTTTGAAATAAGTAGAATTGGAGATCGGTAGATCCATTAATACAAGGATGGTTTGGTGCTGAGATTTCCAGAAAAAAAAAATTGTAAATTCAATAATATTTGATAGATAATATTGTACTGATGAATATTTTTGAAGAAGTTACTTTGTGTATTTTCTTGACTAGAAATGAAAGGAAAAGAAAATTACTGTGAAGAATAAATAAGTAAAACTACTTATATGTTACTAAGAAACTCAAATTGAAGGAATTTAAATGACATACTTTATTGATTAATTACTATCAAGCCAGTGAACTTGAATAACAAGCAACAGATATCCCTTGGGTTTTTTTTATTTTTTCTAGTAGAGTCAATCCAACTTCTGTCTTTTTTTTAAAAAAATCAGATATATGTATTGAAAAAACATTGGCAACATAAGAATTGCATTGAAACGAGTAGTATAGCAACCAAGAAATATCTTTCTTATCCTGATTCTTTTAGCAAAAACAAGTTAACATTTTAGAGCTAAAGTCAACCAAAGATAGGCCGTGTCTGAGCACTATGGCTGAGACTAAAAGGTCACAGCTCCAAAGAAAATCTATTACTCTACAGATTATGATAGCTAAGAACTTAAAGGGATTTTGTCAGATCAATCTATCTATGAGTTTAAGTGTACTAAAAATCTGAAAACTAATATTAGCAAGAATGTATATATATATATATATTTAACACAAACATTCTTCTGCACTGTTTTCAACATGAAAGTGAGGGCATGAGAACATAAATAACAAATGAAGTATGAAATTGGGTATTTTAAGGAAATTTTCTTGCAGAGATCCTAGTATGGAACGGTAGTTGCATGTGGGTTTCAGTTACTATATTCTCTTCTGGCTCATATGAATTTATCATTAAAAATACACTACACACACAGAGATCTTTGCTATAAAATCCTGAGGTGGGTTTAGGCTCCAATCCTGTTGACCTGGATGATTTCGTTAGGTGTATATGGTTTTAATGATTTGGCAAAGCATGGTTCAACTAATTTGAAGCAATTACAGTGAAGTTTCATTACATTAGTGTGATGGGTTAGCCCTTGGTTGGGGGACAAAACCTCACACACCTGCTCACAAAATTCCCACCACCACCAGAGGACAGGGGAGAGAGTTAAAGGAATAAAAGAAAAAAAAGGACTCGTGGGTTGAGATAAGGACAATTTAATAAATAAACTACAATAATATTGAAAATAATACTATATACAAATACACAGATGACTGATACACAGAGATCCAGAAACCACAGGGACCTGGAACAAAAAGGGACAATCTTCCGGAGGGTTCTCACCTATATACTGGGCATGACATGTATGTTATGGAATAGATTATTGACTATTCTGAGTTTTCAATCTTAACCTAAGATCAAAACCTGTTAAATTCTTCAGTAGAGAAAGCCGAAGGTGAAGAACCTTTGAGCATGGAAATGAATACACAGAAAAATAATTAGCAAGAGATAGTGCATAGACGTAAGACATAAGAAATAAAATACCTAAGACTTGAGGAAAATAATAAAACTTTTTTTTGCTTTTTGCTTTTGTTGGCTTATTGGTGCATTTGGAGCTCCTTATTATTTCCACATTGAAATCAGTCACCTGTATGCTTCTCAGAATCATTTTAACTTATGTTAATTTATGTGCATCTAAAATAACATTAAAATGCATAACACATTCAAAAACTGAGTCTTTGTATGTATACAGGAAGTTGCAAAGACTAAACACTCTTTCAGAAAGGGAATTTCTTGTTTAGAGGATATATTCATCCAGGGACCTAAGTAATGTGATTGCATCACTCAGTACTGTTTGAAATGGTGACATCATTTACATAACAGGATTGGAACAGAACAAACAGTAGCCCTTCACTGAGAAGGACTGTAATTTTATGCATTATGGTATAGGTTGCAAGAAACTATTGTACTGAATTATGCATCTGAAAATATGTACCAGAGATGACATGTTTTGTATTATGGAAAGGAGTCTTCTGTCCTTTTTCTCCCGTTAGTCATCTTTCCTACTTGTGTTTCATGATTTACAGGATGATAACAATCTTGGTGCAGCTAGTAACCATTGCTCAGGAAGGCTTTGTCTATGTCAGCTTTCAAGTAGTGCAAGACAGTCAGGAGGTTATATACTGCAATTTTTATTTTTTTTATTTAGCAAATGCCCTCTACTAATTTTGATTCCTTTTTTTTTGCTATAAATATGAAAACTGGATATTGTTGCAAACAGAGCATGATTTTAGGAGACTGTGAATGTCTTTGGCTCTTCTGACATCTGAAAATACGTCATTCATTTGAATGCATGATCCTAAACATATGATTCTGGAAATTTGGGCTTAAATTAATATAAACAAGATCCAGCATGTGTTATTTCTGAATTCTAAACTGTCATGCTGTGTGAAGAAAATGGCATCCGTCTCACCCCACTACAGTGGACAGTTGAGAGAGTTTTTTTGTGATTCTTTGAAAAGGAGCACTAGTTAGGTGGAGTCAGACAATGACTCAAGGAACAGTAGAACACAATTTTATTTATCTCAGCAACTGCTAAAACATCACAAAACAACTTCTCAGAGTCAAGCATCAAATCACACTTATCAATTATCAGCAAACATCCATTAAGCAAGCACCAAATAACACTTATATTTAAGGCAAAAATTAGAAGACAAAATAAGAAAGAGTTGAAAGGTAAGCAAGGGAGGATAAAGACAGAGACAGAGACACACAAACACAGAGACATAGATAGAATCACCAATCCCTTGTTCCAGCACGTGTCTTCTCTTCAGGCAGAAGTCTTAATTTCAGGCAGAAATTCCTTATGTGTAACGGTGATGGGTGGACAGGGAGAACAGTTTGGGCTCACCTTTTATACGGTTCTAGGACCACACCTTGAAGGGGTGGTGGGGCCTGCATCCAGGTCACCTTCAGGGTTGACCTTTGGGAGGCACAACAGCCCTGCATCCAGGTTGCCTTCGTGGGGAGTGGGCAGCTGAGTCTCCATCGGGGAGACAAACTTCAGCCGTCAGCAACTTCAACAGGTGTGCTCATCACTCAAAACGTTAACAATTCACTAGTGTTCATCCACAAAATAACTTTTCTTCCAACATGCTCTGCCTGAGCTGTTTGTAGACATTGTGGCACTTCTTTAGAAATGTTCTGCCTGAATGTTCTGCCCATTGTTTGAGACATAAACATGGATAAACAACATTGTCTGGGAGGGGATGGGTAGGGGTCCAGTCCATGACAACATCTTAAAATGTGAATTTCTTTCAGGAAAGAGTATTAAAACTTGAAGATTTCACATCTCCCGTTAGAATGTGTGTACAAAAACTTTACACGTCAGTCTGTGCATGCTAGTATATGCACCAGAACAATGATGCCATGCATAAATCATGAAATTGCATAATTGTACATATAAATGCTTGATAGGACTTCAATGACAATTATAACATTCACTTGTGTCCCTTTCAGTTTTGTGTCTGTAATTTTAACCCAAATTTTGGAAAAAAAAGTTACGTCGAAATGTGACGCTTTTAATATACCTAATCACTCAAGAACCATCTTCTTATATGATTCAAAATTGCTGAAACAACTGTAGAATGTATATAGTTAGACATGCTTCATTCCTGAATATTGGTGAATATTCCTCATCTGCTACCAACACAGCTCAATTTGGTGTATCTTGCCTGCTGATAAAGTCTCACTAGGTTGGTGAAGAACTGTCCTTTTATGTGTGGGAATTTTCAAGTCTCAATTTTTTAAGAACCCAATGTTTAAACAGCAACCTCTGCTGAACTGTTGATGGAGTCAGGCTGAAAACGTAATAAATAAGATACGAGTTCAGGCAGAAATAAAAGTCCTGAACAAAACAACATATTACACATATTCAGGCCAGTGATTTGTTTATTGTGTTTATTCTTCCTCTATCAGAAATACCCAGCTTCTGATTTAGATATTTTCAGGAAAACTTTGATTCAGATGCATAAATTATTATTGCTTTTTTTGACCACAAATTGCCTAAAACTTCTTAAATTCAGCTCTGGGGGAAATTTTCAGGAGGTAAAAGAGAGATAACATTTGTTAGGAAAATTATTTCAGGTATGTCATAACACTCCTGATCTCCTTCAGAAAGAAAAGACAAGAGAGAAGCTGAAGAATAGCAGCTAGAGTTGTGGTTAGTGCTTGTCTTCACTACCTGATTAGTTCATTCTTGAGGATTCCTGCAGTGTGAATGGCCCAGAACTGGCTTCTTGCACCCATTTTAAAATGTTCCAGAACTCACCAGGCCAGCACACACAGTATCAAAAATGGAGTAACCTGAAGCAATCCTGCAATCCCAACAAGCTATGAAGAATAACAAAGTAGGCTTTTTAACTCTTAAGTGGTAACCTCTCTTTTCTGTATCATGTAAAACTACCTGATGCAAGAGACCTGACCTCTTATCCATCAGCATCTAAATTCTTTACCTTGATTGAGTACTCCTACTGTCTTGTGCCTGTAAGATTTAGAAGCTGTAGGCTCCAAAGAGAAGCAGGTAGGGTGAGAGGTTGGCCATTTTTTTTTTTTTTTCATTGTATAGTTTGTCCCAGGAGGCAAGACAGCTCAGGTAAGCTGCAGGGTCTGTATAAGTTGCTTAGTGACAAAGAGGGAAAATGACGAATGCTGATTTAATGTCAAACATTTAATTGCTCTTACTTGAGGTGTGTTTCTCAACTCACTGATAGCACCAGACTGGACACAAGATAAGAATTTCAGTGGCCTGGAAAGGTTCCTGGAGAAAAAAGGATCAAAGACAAAGCTGTCCACACATAGCAGTGAAGTCCCCTTACCAAAACACATTATCTATAAATCCAGCTGCCATGGCTTCACCTTTCCCCCTTCTTTCCCCTCTTCCATCCGTTAATAATTTCCCTTTATTTTCTTTCCACATAAACCACTCCATTTGCTGCTTCCAGAATACCATGCAGCCACATGGCAGTCCAGTGTGTTTATCTGATGCTAAAATTGTCTTCCAAGTCTGTAACTTGCTTCCCCATGTGCAAAAATCCCTCTGTATACAGTATCGTCTCAGTGTCCTGCTTCAGGAAACCTCCTACCTTGCAGAGATATGCCAGTTTACCAGTTTTCTCCAAAACATGCTCAGAAAGTTTCAGAAAACTTGTAATACGTAACAGCAAGAATACGCTTGACAGTCCTTCCTGGAGAGCTGCTTCAGTTCTCCATGTTTTTTTCCTACACTTTCTTACCCACTAATCTCCTCACTCCACTAATTACACACACATCAATGGGGCATGGTTTTTCTTCTGCCTTTTGCTCATGATTTACTGTCTGTGGGCCTGGCCTTGACAATTCCTTAGATCTATCTAAGATCTTCCTTAGATCTATCTAAGGGGAAATTTCCAGGCCAGTTACTGACAAGCCCAGGGGTGGC